>JAULKQ010040952.1:15661-27287 GCA_032356285.1 Smithsoniella earleae | reverse complement strand
CCGCAATCTTGAGCTCGACTGACCACATGCGAAGCAGTTCGCCTGTGCCGAGGCACGGCTCTTCACAAGGAGACTAGCTCCTTGAATGCCTCGGTTCACCTACTGCGCAAAGCGCTGCGAACGACGATGCACCTGCGCTCCGAGGTGCCCTCGGGCCACCCGTCGGCGGGCATTCTGGGCACGGAGCGCATGGGGGCGGGCACGGTCCTCGACCCCTCGGGGCTCGTGCTCACCGCGCACTATCTCGTGATCGGGGCGCAGACGATCGAGGTCACTCCGCCCGAGGGCGAGCCCCTTCCAGGGAAGGTCGTGGGCGTCGATCACGCGACGGGGCTGGCCGCGGTCGACGTCGGACGGACGCGCTTGCCCGGTCTCCCGGTGCGAGAGACGACCGAGGAGGTCGTGGGCGAGGAGGCGTTCCTCGTGGCGACGCACGAAGAAGGTCGCCGCGTGAGCTGCGGGGTCGTCACCTCGTATGCTCCCTTCGAAGCGTTCTGGGAGTACATGGTCGATCGTGCGCTCACCTGCAGCGCAGCGAGCCCCGGATTGGGCGGAGGGCCACTCGTCGACGCGAAGGGACGGATGCTCGGTGTCGTCTCCCTGTCGCTTGCGGAGGTGGGAAAATTCACGCTCGCCGTACCGGCGTGCAGCGGTCGCGCGATGCTGCGCCAGATCGAAGAGAACGGCAGCTATGCGAATCCCGACCCGCACGCGTGGATCGGAGTCACCTGCTATCCGGTTGGCCCGAACGTGATCGTGGCGGCCGTGCTCCCCGATACTCCGGCCGAGTCGGCAGGGATGTCGTCGGGTGACATCGTCGTGAAGGTGGGAGACCAAGACGTGTGCGATCGTCGTTCGCTCTACGGGGCGATCTGGAAGGCCGCGCCCGGCGAAGTCGTTTCGCTGACCGTGCGTCGGGGAGATGAGCTTCTCGAACTCACCATCGAAGCGAGCAGCATCGAGGAGTACTTCGGAAGCTGACGTCCGCGGGCATTCCGGTCATCCAAGGATGAGCAATCGCTGGCCGAGCCGGAGATAGGCGGAACGCGAGAGCATGTTCGCGCGTCGGATCGAGTCGATCGTCACGCCATAGCGGCGCGACAGGTCCCACAGAGTGTCGCCGGGGCGGACGACGTGCTCGATGCCGCTCTCGTAGACGAGCTCGGGGAAGTAGTGCCCCGCGTTCTCCGAGACGTGTACCGCGGCGAGGAACTGCGCATAGAAGTTCCGGACGGCGAATCCGAAGTTCCTGCTCTCGTGCTCGTCGATGATCTGCCGCAGGTCCTCGGAGCCAACGGCTTCCACCGCGCGCATCGTGCCGGCGAGGCCGTAGTTGTACGACGTGATGGCCAGCGGCCAGCTGCCCAGGGTCTCGTACGAATGCTCGAGGTAGCGGGCGGCGACGCGGGTCGCCTTGTAGGGATGCGTCCGCTCGTCGACGCGGCGGTCGACCCGAAGCTCGGGGCGTGCCGTTCCCGGCATGAGCTGCCAGAGGCCGACCGCGCCGGCCGCGGAGCGGGCGTGCGCGTTGAAAGACGACTCGACGTGCGGGAGGTAGGCCAGTGCCTCGGGCAGGTTTCTCGCCTTGAACTCCCCGCGGATACGCTTCAGGTAGCGGCGCGACCGCACGATGCTCTTGCCCATCACTTCGCGCTGTCCTCGCTGCACGCGGACCCGCTCGGACGCGCTCGCGATGCGGCGGGGATCGACCGGAACCTGGAAGAGATGCAGGAACGGACTCGTTCCCCAAGCCGGGACTCTCGCGACCTGTTGGATCAGCTCTTGGTAGCGATCCTTGATCTCGGCCAGCTCGGTTCCCCGCCCGGTGCGCAGCGGAACGACCGCGAGCACGTACTCGGGATGCAGACGGTCGTGTACGACGGCCTCGTTGAGCGAGTAGCGCGCGAAGATGTCGACCCAATGTTGAACCCGGGCCTCGAGGCCCACGGGGACTTCGAACTCGTCGTGTAGCCGCGCCGTCTCACGTGCCCCGGCCGGGCACGCCACCACCAACCACAATCCAACCCACAACCAGCTGAGAGAGCGCCGGCTTCGCGGGATACAGGACATGCGGGGATCCTCTTTCCTCTCTACGCCGAAGACGCGGTGTCTCGTGGAGCATCCCTCTCACAGACCGGGCCGGGGCTCAAGATCGGATGGAGCCCGGGTCTGTCGGGACCTCAGAAGAAGACGTGCAGCTCGAGGATCAGCCGATTCTGGTTCGTCTCGGCCACATCCTTCGGCCCGTTCGCGATCGAGTAGAACAGGCGGGCTTGCAGGAAGCGGCCGAGGAAGGGCTCGATGCCGAATCCGAACCGGTTCTGGGCGGTTCCGGTCCGCTTCGGCTCGCCGGCGGAACTCAGCATGCCGTCGTTGTCGGCGTACTCGCCGAAGACCTTCGTATTGATCCAGTCGAGCAGGAGGTAGTTGATTTCGCCGTAAGCGAGGAATGTTCCAACGGATTCCCGATCGTCGAAGCTCTGGTGGATGAAGTCGATCTCGGCCTGATACTCGAGCGGGCCGAGGTTCGAGCCGCCGTAGACTCCATAGATGTACTGGTCCGACCCCGTCGGCGAGTTGTAGAGGAACGAGGCACCGAGCATGGCGTTGTCGACCACGGGAAGGTCGCGCCACATGCCGTACGCATTGGTGGTCGCCCGGACGCCGGTGTCGCCCGAAGAGGGATCCGTCACGGAGGCCGTGAAGTGCCACGGGCCGGGCTGAAAGCCGATTTCCAGACCGGAATCGAAGCCGGTAAAGCCCGTCCCGGTGCGCCCTCGAACGAAAAGGTCCTGAGAGGGGATGTTGACGCTGAAGAGGTTGTCCGTCTCCATCTTGAGGCCGTAGTCGAGGTAGAACCGGCCCGCTTTCACGTACCCCTGCCACGGCAGGACGCCGCGTAGAAGGCCGAAAACCTCCCGCGCAACCGGGCTTCCGGGCGCCAGGTTCAGGTCCGTGTAGATGGACAGGAAGTCCTCGACGAGCTGGACGTCGAAGTACAGAGCGGCTTCGCGCACGTCGAGGATGTTCTCGTCGACCCGTCCGCGCAGGAACTCGTGGGGCACGAGGCCGTTCTCATCGGGCTCGTCCTGAAAGACGATCGAGTCGGTCACCCGGAGATCGCCTCCGATCGAGAAGAAGCTCGTGATCTGACCGTTGAAGACCTCGGCCGCGTCGTCCAGCTCCGGGAAGATGTCCCGGTAGTGGGTGATCTCTTTCATGTGGGTGTTGGCCAGCAGGGTCCGCATGCCGCCACCGGTCTGGTTCACGTGGCAGGTCCCACACTTACGACCCTCGCGGAGAGCCATGTAGGGCTCGGCGAGGGCCGGGGCCGCCGCTCCGGCCGTCACCACCGCCGCGACCATCCAAGCGCCGATCCAACGAATCCCGACGAGCGCACCTCGCGATTGCACCTCCAGCATAGAAGCTCCTCTCGATGTGGGGGGCTACACGTTCGGACGGCGAGGAGTCAAAAGCCCCGTGCACAACGGTCGCATGGTCACCCAAGTCCCTTGAAATGGGCCGGAATCGTTGACAGCCCCAACGCCCAAAGCGTAGAACCGCGCCAACTCCACGTCAGGTGACGCTGCACCTGCTCGTGGGTGGAAATGCCGGTTTTGAACGGCCGGCCGACGAAGGGGGTCTCATGTTTCCTGTACGAGCAAGGTGGCTGCTCGCAATCCTGATTGCTGGCTCGATGTTGACTGGCTCGGCCGACCGCGCCGATGCCGTTCCTCTGGACGAAGACGGCAACATCAACGTCAGCGTGCGCGCCTACGCGAACGTTCGAATCGGCACCAACGCGAAGCAGTCGACGCGGCAAGGGTGTGAAGGGGCCGAGTGCGCGCAACCGCTCGCCGCGCCTCCCTCCTCGTTCGGTGGCACCTTCGTCTACTCCGGTTCCGGCCACATTCTCCAGAATCGCTACTTCCTCGACGTCGAGTGGGATCATGACATCCTGCCGATGTTCGACGACATTCTCCCGAAATGGGTGACGTCGCTGGAGTACACGCTGGGCTATCGCGGTGAGTACGAAGGCATCTACGACTTCGGCCCCAGCGAGTTCAGCAGTGCCGAAGAGACGTACCTCGAGTTGCAGACCTTCCTGCGCCAGAGCCCGACGTTCAACGCGGGGCAGCTCGATCAGCTCGGCGACATGACCTACTTCGTGCGCCACCGTCTGCGTCAGGTTGGCAGCTATCGAAACCGATTGTTCCAGGCGTTCTTCGACATCGAGATGGGCGACCTCTTCGTCCGCGTCGGCCGTCAGAACCTCGTCTGGGGTGAGACCGACGTCTTCCGTCTCCTCGACAACATCAACCCGATCGACAACAGCTTCGGCGGGTTCTTCATCGATCTCGACGAGCGGCGCGTGCCGCTCAACATGCTTCGCGCGAGCTACTACCTCGGCTCGATCGGTGGCTTCTTGGATCAGGCCTTCATCGAGGCCTACGCCACGTACGACACCACGGTCGCGTTCAGTCCCGGCGCGCCCGCCGGTTCACCCTGGTCGACACCTCTCGGACCCTTCACCGGGCGGACCTTGCAGGAGTTGATCGCTCCGAGTGCGGGCGATGTTCGTGGCGGTGGCCGCGTCGTCTTCAACATCGGCGACTTCACGTTGACGGGTGCGAGCTACTTTACGACCCTCGACATTCAGGCGGTTCGCTTCCGGGCCTCGCAGCCTGACGACATCGGCTACCAGCCCAACGGCGTCAGCATCATCACGGCGGAGCAGACCGCGCCGCGCGTCTGGGTCAACGGTGCTGCCATGACGACAGCGCTGCCCGACCTCCAGTCGGTTCTTCGCTCCGAAGTCGCCTGGTTCCGCGACGAGGCGTTGTTCCGCGGTTCGGGTCCGGATTCGTTCCCGGGGACGGCCTCGGTGACCGACCCGAACTACCTGGCCAACTTCCTTGGTCCGGTTCTCGCGGGCGACTTCGACACGGTTTCGCGCCACGACACGATCAACTTCGTCGTCGGCTGGGACATGAACCAGTACATCAACGCGTTGAACGCGACCCAGTCGTTCTTCTTCTCGACCCAGTTCTTCTACCGCCACATCTTCGGTCACGAGCCGTGCTTCGTCGACGAGAACGGGAACGGCAACCCCTGTACGAGTGTGTCCGTCCCGGTGCCGAACAACTCGACCCGCACCGTGCAGGTGCCGCCGGACCAGTTCCTTCACACGCTGCTGATCAACACGACGTACAACACCTCGATTCCGTTTACGGACACCACCGTCCAGACCACCCCGGGCTTCGGCATGTTCTACGACTGGCAGGGTATGCTGGTCTTCCAGCCGAGCGTTCGTTTCGTGCGCGATCCGTGGCGCTTCATCGTGGATTACACGAACATCAACTCGGGCGTGTACAAGCAGACTTTCGGTCTCGTGCGGGACCGGGACAACGTCCGGCTCCAGCTCGAGTACGTACTCTGATCCATCACTCAATTTCGCAGAGTTTTTCTCTGGCCTGATTCAAGGCAAACCTGTTAGGCGCAAGCGAGCTTGGCGGATCCTCCGCCAAGCTCGCTGCTTTCTTGATGAATACAAAATCTTGCTTGTTTGAACCCGTGGGATCTGGAGGGAGCCCGGCAATGATGCCACCTCGTCTTCGATCGT
This sequence comes from Smithsoniella earleae, assembly GCA_032356285.1. Taxonomy (NCBI): domain Eukaryota; kingdom Viridiplantae; phylum Chlorophyta; class Ulvophyceae; genus Smithsoniella; species Smithsoniella earleae. Next base: position 21,664 of record JAULKQ010040952.1, on the reverse strand, counting down.
GCCTGTTGGGGGCGTTTGCGCTCCTGCTGGCTTTGAGTCCGGTAGGAGCGCTCGCGTCTTCTCCCGGCGATATCGTTCCAGCCAGGGACATTCGCGTGAACCTGTTTGGGGCGTGCTTCACGTCGGCCGACACAGGATGGGTCGCCGGCGATCTGGGTCGCGTCTTCCGCACGGAGGACGGCGGCAAGACCTGGCTTCGCCAGGACGCCGGTGGGCGGCGCCCCTTCTTCAGCATCACCTGTGTCGACGACCAGCACGCGATGATGGCGACGACCGACGGTACGATCTTCGCGACCACCGACGGCGGTACCACGTGGACCCCGCAGCAGACGCCGGTCGATCGGAATCTCCTTCAGGTTCGCTGCGCCACGCCGAAGCGGTGCACGGCCGTTGGCGATTTCGGCCAGGTCGTCCACACCGAAGACGGCGGCGCGACCTGGGACGACGTCGGCCTCCCCGAGGACTTCAAGCTTCCGGACATGGCGCTCGACATGGGCGTGGCGCCGAACGACGCGCTTCTCTACGGCATCTCGTACGCCGACGAGAACAACGTCTGGGTGTCGGGAGAGTTCGGGACGATCATCAAGAGCTCGGATGGAGGCCAAACCTGGACCCAGCAGCACACCGGGCTCGAGAGCACGATTTTCGGAATCTCGATGGCCGATACGATGAACGGCATGGCGGTCGGCATCGACAGCGTCATTCTCACGACGAACGACGGCGGGGAGACGTGGAAGCCGGTGCGCGGGCCGTACGACGAGCGATCCTACTACGACGTCAAGATCACGGGCAGTGAGGGCTGGATCGTCGGGAACCAAGGCACCGTCTTGAAGAGCTCGGACGGGGGCAAGACTTGGGAAGTGTTCGAGACACCGATCGAAATGGCGTCCGAGTGGTTTCGCGGACTGAGTGTCGTCGGCAATACCGGTTATCTCGTTGGTGGCGCCGGCCTGATCTACAAGACGGACGGATCGACGGCGACGCTTCTCGGCGCAGAAACCGAGACCAAGCGCATCGTCGAGCACGGCGGCTGACCTAGAGGATCGGAGCAGACATGATTCCGCAGAGTATCGTACAAGCCTATCTCCGCGTTCTTCTGAAGTACGGCAAGGCCATCAGCATCATCGTCGCCGCCCTGACCCTGTTCTTCATGTGGTCACTGCGGGACATGCGGCTCAATACGGACTTCTTCGATTTCTATCCGCAGAAGCACCCGTACATCAAAATCTACAACGAGTTCCGCCAGATGTTCGGGTCCGCGAACGTTCTGCAGATCATCGTCAAGAAGAAGGACGGCAGTTCGATCTACAACCCGGAGACCCTCCAAAAGGTCGATCGGGTCACGAAGTTCATCATCGAGACGAAGGGTGTCGTGCCCTACCAGATCCTGTCGATCGCCTCGCCCAAGATGAAGTCGATCAGCAACTACCGAGGCCAGATTCAGGTTCGCGAGGTCTACTATCCAGGCGTCCCGGAAACGCAGGAGGATGCCGAACGGGTGAAGTTCGCCGTGTACGCCACCAAAGGCATCCACGGCGTCTATACGGCCGAGGATGATTCGGCGGCGCTCGTCACGGCCGGGTTCTGGGAAGAAGATCTCGACTTCAACTACTTGTACGAACGTCTCCAGGAGCTGAAGGCTCAGGAGGTGGACGCTGATCACGAGATCATGATCACCGGCTTCCCCTACCTCTTCACGTCGATCATGCGGTACGCCTATCAGGTGGCAATCGTCTTTGGATTGACGTTTGTGACACTCGGCGTCCTGCTTTGGGTCTACTTCCGAACATGGACCGGCATCTGGGTGCCTCTGTTCTCCGGCATCCTATCGAGCATCTGGGGCCTCGCGTTCGGAGCCCTGATGGGCTTCAACCTCGACCCGCTGGTGCTCGTCATTCCGATCTTCCTGACGGCGCGAGCGTTGAGTCACTCGGTCCAGTCGATGGATCGCTACCACGACGAGTACCACAAGTCCGGCGACAAGATGCAGGCGATCGTCGACTCCTACAGCGCTCTCTTTCCGCCTGCGATCGCTTCGATCATCACGGACGGCATGGGCATTCTGCTCGTCGCGTTCGCGCCGATTCCGCTGATCATGAAGGTGGCGCTGTTCGCCTCCTTCTGGATCGTCTCGATCTTCATCAGCGTCGTGACGCTCCATCCGATCATCCTTCTGTACATCAATCCTCCGGACACGCCGACGCCCGAGGAGGAAGAGGCGACGAAGAGGCTCTGGTCGGAGAGGTTCTACAAGTGGATCACGCTCAAGGTCGTCTACGCGAGCGAAGGCAACAAGCGCTGGTACATGGTCGTCACCACCGGGATCGTCGGCGCCATCTGCATGTTCGTCGGTACGACGTACTTGAAGGTCGGCGACATGTCGCCGGGCGCGGCGCTCTTGTTCCCGGATCACCCGTACAACCAGGCCTACGACGAGCTGAACTCGAGCTTCCTCGGGGCGAGCCAGTTGATCGCCATCGCGGACGCGAAGGAACCGGATCTCATCAAGAGCAAAGAGCCTCTCGAACTCATGGAAGAGTATGGGATGGAGATGGAAGAGGTCGAGGGTGCGGCCATTTCCGTTTCCGTGGTGAACATCATCAAACAGCTCGCGAGAACGTATCGGGAGGGTGACCCCAAATGGGGTTACATCCCCGAGACGCCACAAGAGATCGGACAGCTCTTCTACGCGTTCACGCAGTCCGGTCAGGCCGGCGACCTCGATCGATTCGTCGATTCGGCCTATCAGTTCGGCACGGTAGTGACGCTCTTCCGCGGTCACTCCAACGCGATCATCTCGAACTCCATCGAGCAGGCGAAAGAGTTCGCGGCGCAGAACGAAACCGAGAACGTGAGGTTCAGGCTCGCGGGCGGCATGTTCGGGATCTTGGCGGCCGTGAACGAGAAGGTGGAAGAGAGCTACTGGGTGACGCTGATCACCGTCTGGTGTGTCGTCGCCGTCTGTCTGTTCATGACGTATGGCTCGGTCGTCTGTACGTTGATCCTGCTCGTGCCGGTCATCTTCGCGCAGTTCCTGTGCGAGACGGTGATGGTGATCTTCCGGATCGATCTGAACGTGAACTCGCTACCGGTCGCAGCGGCGGGAGCGGGTGTGGGCGTCGATTACGGCATCTACCATTTCAGTAGAATGCTGGACTGCTTCGACGAGGGGCGCGACATCGACGATGCGGTCGACTACGCGACCGCAACCACCGGCAAGGCGATCATCTTCACGGCGACGACGATGTTCGCCGGCACCGTCTTCTGGTTCTTCTCGAGCTTGAAGTTCCAGGCGGAGATGGGAATCCTGCTCGCCCTCCTGATGTCGCTCAATACGTTCGGCGGCCTGGTCGTCGTTCCCTCCTTGGTGAAGATCATCCGGCCGAACTTCCTGATCAAGCGACGGGATGCGGCGCTGGAGCGGCTGGCCGCCGAGGGCAAGCCGCCGCCCGAGCCGTTCGATCCGACCAAGGAGTTCAGCTTCGTCCACTAGGATCGTGCCCCCCTTCGGGGGGGCGATCCGACCTTTCGACCGGAATGGTTTGCGGAGAACCGCCTGAGGCGGGAGGCTTGGACTGACGGTGAGTTCCAACGCCACAGATTCCGGTGCCGGCTCTGCGGAGATCTGTGCGGAGCATTTGCACAAGAGCTTCGGTGGTACCGTGGCCGTGCACGACGTCTCGTTCGCGATCGCTCGCGGAGAGGTGATCGGGTTTCTCGGGCCCAACGGCGCCGGGAAGAGCACGACTCTGCGCATGGTGACGGGCGTGTTCCCGCCGACCTCCGGCCGCGCATCGATTGCCGGCCACGACGTCGTCAAAGAGGCGATTCTCGCGCGTCGGAAGCTCGGATACCTCCCCGAGCGCACCTCGCTCTATGCCGACATGGCTGTGGCAGACTACTTGCGCTTCGTCGCAGACATGAAGCGCATCGATGCGCGGGAAGTCACGAAGTCGATCACCTGGGCCATGGGAGTAACCGGGACCGAGCACGTCTCGCACCGCCTGGTCGGCAACCTGTCCAAGGGATACCGCCAGCGGGTCGGGATCGCGCAGGCCGTTCTCGGTGACCCGTCGGTGCTGATCCTCGACGAGCCGACGTCGGGCCTCGATCCGGAGCAGGTCAGTGACATCCGCAAGCTGATCCGCGACCTCGGCGACGATAAACGTACGGTCGTACTCTCGACGCACATCTTGCCCGAGGTCGAGATGGTCTGCTCGCGCGTGATCATCTTGGCCACGGGGCGCATCTTGGCAGTCGACGAACCGAGTCGGCTCGAGCAAAGGCTTCGGCCCTACAAGGAGTACGCCGCCCGAGTGGTGGAGTCGACCGATGCGCTGCTCACGTCGCTTCGCGCCATCGATCACGTCGCCGACGTCGCTCTGGAGTCCGCCCCGTTCGACGAAGAGGGCGGCGCCGAAGGGACGCGCATCGTGATCCGACTGGAACACGGGTTCGACATGCGTCGGGAGATCGCGTCGGCCATCGTCGACAGCGGTGCTGGCCTCCTCGAACTCACTCCGGTCGTCATGACGCTCGAGGAGATTTTCTTGAAGCTCGTCGGCGAGAGCCAGGGGCGCTGACGATGCGCGCGGTTCTCACGATCGCCAAGCGAGAGTTCTTCGCCTATTTCGGTTCGCCGACGGCGTACGTCCTGCTGGCGGTCTATCTCGGTCTGACGGGCTATTTCTTCTACAGCGATGTGGCCTTCTTCGTGACCTTCGGTGCGCAGTACCTGGCGACCGGTCTGTGGCGATACGTCTTCATCGACTATCGACTGGTGACCTTACTCGTGATGCCGCTGGTGACCATGCGGCTGTTCGCGGAGGAGCGAAAGCTCGGAACCATCGAGCTTTTGTGGACGTTGCCGGTCCGCGACTACCAGATCGTCCTCGGAAAGTTCCTCGCTGCTTGGGGCTTCTTCGCGGTCCTCGTACTGCTCGCCCTGATTCCGTTTGCGGTCTTCTACGTCTTCTTTCCGTTCCACTTGGGGCCGCCGGCGGCGGGTCTTCTCGGCCTCGTACTTCTCGGCACCGCCTTCATTGCGTGCGGGCTCGCCGCTTCCACCCTCAGTGAGAACCAGGTCGTCTCGGCGATGGTGACGTACGGGATCCTCGTCTTCTTTTGGTTCATGACGTGGAACGAGGCGGTCGGGAACGAAGAGGTGATCCGCGTGCTCACCCTGTTCTCGTTGTTCGATCACTACTACAGCTTCGCGACGGGAACGATTCAGACGGTCGACATCGTGTACTTTCTCTTCTTCATCCTCTTCTTCTTGTACGCGGCCCTTCGGTCTCTTCAGAGCCGCTCGTGGCGGGGGGTCGTATGATCCCGAGGGGAGGAGGGTGGCACCTCGCGGCGCTGGCCGTGGAGTTCGGCTTGATCGGGTTGATCGGGGCGTTTCTTCTCGCGATCGCGTTCGCGCACAACGTCTCATTCGATCTCACGCCCACGAAGGAACACACACTGTCCGACCAGGCGCTGCGCACGGCCCAGCGCCTCGATCGCGACGTCACGGTCACGGCCTTCTACAGCAGCCAGGATCAAGGTCGCGTGCGCTACCTGAAGGATCTCCTTCAGAAGTTCCAGCAGCAGAATTCGCACTTCCACTTCAAGATGTACGATCTCGATCGAAGCCCGCTGCTTGCCAACCGGTACGGCATCGTGAGCTATCAAGCCGGCGTCGTCGAAGATGCGGATACACGGCTCGTCCTCCGGGACCTCGCCGAGGGCTCGCTCACCACGAACCTCATCAAGATCATCGAAGGCCTCGAGCGAAAGGCGCTCTTCACGACCGGCCACGGAGAAGCCGACCCGGGCAATCCGGACGACCGCGAGGGGCTCTCCATCGTGGCCAAGTCGTTGGAGGCCGACAACTACCGCATCGAGCGGAGCAGCGACCTTCGGGGAGGAATCGCCGACGACGTCGCTCTTCTCGTGATCGCCGGGCCGAAAACCGACTTTGGCGAGACCGAGATCGAGGTCGTACGAGCGTATCTCGAG
>JAULKQ010040952.1:0-15651 GCA_032356285.1 Smithsoniella earleae | reverse complement strand
CTTTTGGAGGCAAACGCGCCGAAGCGACTCCAAGCTCTGGTCGAGGAGTTCGGGATCTTCCCGGGAAACGACTTGATCGTCGATGAGCGCAACCAACTGTTCATGGCCGATCGATTCGCTCCTCAGATCGCGTTCTTCAACGAGCAGATCCTCCCCTACACGGGCGCACCACCGGCCGTGCTGACGATCGCGCAATCGGTGACGGTGGCGCCGCCCCCGGGGCCCGGTGTGACGAATGCGCCGCTTGCCTTCACCGGGGCGGACACCTGGGCCGATGCCGAGCGCCGCAGCATCGAGACGGAGCAACCGGTCTTCCGCGAAGGGATCGATCGGGTCGGTCCCGTGCCCGTGGTGGCCATCGCGCACGTCGAGGCGAAGGGCGCGGGGGCGGCTCCTTCGGGCAAACCCGACGCGAACGGATCGATCATCGTCGTCGGCGACGTCAGCTTCGCCACGAACCTGCACTCCGGGTCTCTCGGAAACGAGGACCTGTTCCTCAACTTGTCCCACCTCGCCGCCCGGGCCGAAGCGCTGATCGCCGTGCGTGAAAACCGCCGTCCGGGGGGGACCTTCTCTCGGATCTTCCTCACCGCGGACCAGGGCCGTATGCTTCTGCTAGCCGTCGCAGCGCTTCCTCTGGCCGTATTGATCGTCGGGGGTTGGGTCGGCTGGCGGCGCCGCGTGAGGACGTCCGGGTGACCTCTGTGGGGACCGTCGAGGAGGCTCCCTTCGGCTCGCGGAAGGGTTTCTTTGCGGGCTTGGCCGCAGCAGCGGTCGTCTTGGGAATCGTGGTCGTGGTGGACGTCCTGCCGCGCGTGAACCCGCCTCCGCCCGAGGTCGAGGGAAAGAAGTTCCTGTCTCCCGATCTGGCGCCGATCGACGGGGTCGAGATCGTCCGGGGGCGAAAGGACTTTCGCCTGGAAAAGGTCGAGGGCGGCTGGGAGATGCTCGACCACGGCGGCCGCGAGAAGATCGTCGACGACCGGGTCGAGGAGTTCCTGACCACCGTGAGGGGGCTCGTCGAGTTGGTCGATATTGGCCCCGCCTCCGAGGTTTCGCTTGCGGAGTTCGGCCTCGCCGATCCAAAAGAGAGACTCGTTCTCGCTCCGGAGGGTCAACCGGAGATCCGGATCCTACTCGGGGACCGTAATCCCCCATTGACGGGAATATACGCCTTGGTATTGCCTGGGGAGCACGTGGTTCTGGTCGGAGCGGTGCTCCTGCTGGAGCTGGACAAGCTCGCAGCTCTAGCGAGTGCCCAGGCACATTGAAACAACTCCGACCACAGAAGCGGCTCCACCTCCGACGGCGGGACCGCGGCAGTACGCGTCGTACAATCTCAGATGGAGGTATCTACAGATGCTCGATAGTCGTTGGTTCGTAGCGATCACCGCCGCGGCGGCTCTCGCTATCCCCTCGCTGGTGCTCGCGGAAGCGCAGCCGCTGCCGGAGGGAGCGTGGAAGCTCAACAAGGACAACTGGCAGAAGGCGGAGAATCTGCTGCCCGACCCCGTCTTGAAGCGCGTGAAGGCAGGCGACTACACCTTCACGGTCGTTCCGGTCGACGACCAGAAGTTCAAGGAGAACTACACTTCGAACTACTGGGCCGCTTCGGAAGCGAACGAGGGCAAGTACGAGCTCGACTCCGAGACGTGTGGCATCAAGGTGAAGGAGACCGGCGAGATCCCCGATCACATTTGGGGGAAGCCGTTCCCGCGCATCGACCCGAAGGATCCGCTGGCGGCCTGTAAGGTTGCGTGGAACTTTTACCTCGCGAACCAGATGGGTGAAGGTGTCGGCGCAACGTTCACGTTGAACGGCATCGATCGCAACGGCGAGTTCCGGCGCATCAAGATGTGGCTGCACGCGAACTCGTACATGGGCCGCACCGAGAAGGCGAAGGAGAACCCGGAGAACCTTCGCGTCACGACGATGTCGCACGCGATGGAGCCCGCGGACGCCGAGGGTGTGAACATCCTCTCGCAGCAGCTGAACGAGTGGGACGCGCAGGACAACATCTGGGCGTATCTCCCGCAGATGCGCCGCGCGCGTCGCGTGAACGCGGCCACCCGTTCCGATCCCATCGCCGGTCTGGACATCTTCTCCGACGACCTGAACTGCTACGCGGGTAAGGTCGAGTACTACAAGTGGAAGATCGTCGGCGAGCAGAACATCCTCGCTCCCGTCATCGGCCCCTACGCGCTCAAGCAGATCAAAGACGGCGAGGGCAAGATCGATGTGCCCATTCCGTACCTCCGCGGCGGCTACGAGACGCCGGGGAACGAAGGTGCCCCCTGGCAGATCACCGAGAACCTCGTGTTCGTCGAGCGTCCGGTCTGGAAGATCGAGGGCGAGTCGACCGACCCGTACTACAACTTCGGTAAGGTCATCATGTACATCGACAAGGACATGAGCCGCATCTACTGGAAGAACGTCCACAACCGTGCGGGCGAGTACTTCTACACGGCCATGTGCTCGTACCACTGGTCGAAGAGCGACGACGGTGAGTTCGGTACGACCACGCCGAACATGGTGATGGGCGTGAACGACAAGACGGACCGCGCAGCACTCGGCGGCCGTTACGCTTCGCAGTTCATCGATCGCAACATGGATCCGTCCCAGTTCTCGCTCCGCGCGCTTTCGCGCCTCAGCGACTGAGCGACGACGCAGAAACGCGAGAAGGGCGCGCGGGCCGTTGGCTCGCGCGCCCTTTTTCGTTTGGTCGAGTGCGTCAGGCCGCGCGCGACAGCGCCGACGCGATCTGACGGAACTGTTGGCTCACCGGGCTGTCCGGTTGCGCCTCGACCAGTGGAGTCCCCGCGTCTCCCTGAGAGCCGACTCCAGCCACGAGACCGATTCGCCCGAGGAAGGGGATGCCGAGTTCTCCGGCCATCTTCTCACCGCCTCCGGCACCGAAGACATCCGTCTCGTGTCCGCACGACGTGCAGACGTGGCCGCTCATGTTCTCGATGAGTCCGACGACCGGGACGTTCACCTGATTGAACATCTTGACCCCGCGGCGCACATCCGCGAGCGCGACCTCCTGTGGGGTCGTGACGATCACGCCCCCGTTCATCACGAGCTGCTGCGCCAGGGTCAGCTGCACGTCACCCGTACCGGGGGGCAGGTCGAGCACGAGAAAGTCGAGGTCGCCCCAATCCACGTTCTTGATGAACTCGGCCACGAGCTTCGTGACCATCGGGCCGCGCCAGATCACGGGACGTTCCTTCTCGATGAAGAACCCCATCGAGATCATCCGAATCCCGTGGGCCTCGACCGGAGTGATCCGCCGTTCCTCGGTGACGACCGGCTCCGCACCCTCCGTCCCGAGGAGGAGAGGGGCGCTCGGTCCGTAGACATCGGCATCCAGCAAGCCCACCTGGCCGTACTTCTTCAGCGCGAGGGCCAGGTTCACCGCGACCGTCGATTTCCCGACACCGCCCTTGCCGCTCGCCACCGCGATGATGTGCTTCACCCCGGGGATCGGTTGTGGGCCGCGCGGCCCCGAGGCCACCGGATGGGGGTGGGCGTGCCCCGACGTGGGCGCTGGCTGCGCCGCGGGCGGGCCCCCTCCAGGTTGGGCGGCCTGGGGCGCCAACTCGCTGACGATCTTTAAGGCGCCCGCGCCGGACAAGCCTGCCACGATCTCCTCTACGCGGGGGCGGATCTTGCCTACCAGGTCGGGGTCGCCAGCGGGCGGCGCAAGTACGATGCGGGTTCCCGAATCGTCGATTTGGATGTCACGGACGATCCCGAAAGAGACGATGTCCCGGGAAAACCCAGGGTATTTGACCTGTTTGAGGGCCTCGAGGACCTGTTCCGACGTGAGCGCCATGGCAGAGAACGGTAGCCCACAGCCCCTCGGCGGCAAGGGGGATTCACGGGTCGGGAGGAGCGCAACCCGGCAAAGTGCGCCGCATTGATAACGCTATAGTTCATTTCGTGACGGTCGAGCGAAGGTTCAATGCCCGTGAATGCAGGGTTTTTGCGATGGCACCTACGTTGCTGGGGATCACATCGTCAACGAGGCCACGGATGGCCGATGGGTTCCAGTTCGGGGGGCGGCGCGTGTGCCCGCGGCCCCGGGGCGAGAACCTGGCCACGGCACATGGGCGGCAGGAAGCCGACCCGATCGCAGAAGCCTAGGAGAAACGAAGATGGAAGCTGCTTACATGGAGGACCAAGGCATGTCAGACGATCTCACGGGAGCAGAGATCCGGGAGCTCAGGAAAAGCCTGGGCCTCACTCAGGAAGAGTTCGCCCACGCCGTGGCCGTGACGTTTTCGACGGTCAATCGCTGGGAGAACGGCCACGCCAAGCCGAGCAAGCTGGCCCGTCGCGCCATCGAGGCGCTCGCGGCCCGCAAGCCGAGCGTGCAGCAGCCCGCCGAAAGCCAGACGATCGACGAGCTGGCCGGCCATCGTAGCTTCGGCAACGGTGAGTAGGGCGACGTCGATTCCCAACGCAGCGTATATCCGCTAATGGCTGATCCGGATGACCTCCGGACCAGTCATGCGGGTCGAGCGCGGCGCAGCCGTCGCAAGCTGTGACACGATGGTGGCGCAAGGTCCGGCGACGTCGGCGGGCGCGACCCTCTTTGCGAAGAACAGCGATCGACCTCCGGGCGAGTGTCAGCCACTCGTCCTCGTCGAGCGGGCCGAGCACCCGGTGGATGCCACGGTGCGTTGCCAGTACATCGAGATTCCGCAGGCTCGTCGCACGGCGCGGGTTCTGGGTTCCAAGCCCATCTGGCTCTGGGGTTTCGAGCATGGAATCAACGAGCACGGTCTGGCAATCGGTAACGAGACCATCTTTGCTCGTGAGTCGCCGGGTGAATCGGGTCTCTTGGGCATGGACCTCGTGCGGCTCGGTCTCGAGCGCTCCTCGAGTGTCGAAGAGGCGCTCTGCGTCCTCGCCGATCTGATCGAGCGACACGGCCAGGGCGGCTCGGGCTTTCGCGAGTTCGAGTTCCCCTACAACAGCTCATTCCTGCTCGCCGACGCGAAGGAGGCTTGGATTCTGGAAGCCCCGGGGCGCCATTGGGCGGCGCGACGCTGTCGGCCGACCGACTCGATTTCCAACCAGATTACGATCGGGACCGACTGGGAACGTCTGTCGGACGAGCTTCGATCGAACGCCGCGGAGAACGATCTTCCGATGAGCGAGCCGTTCGACTTCAGCGAGACCTATCGCGACGTCGAGAACGTTCCGCGGGCTCTGTCCGAGGGCCGCCTGCGTCGTTCGCGATCTCGGTTGGCGGGCGGAGAAGGGACTCTCGACGTCCCAGCCCTTCGCGAGGTGCTTCGCGATCATGACGTGGCCGGGCGAGCCTACCGCCGGGGAGCGGTGGAGGACTCCGAGGCCTACTACACGATCTGCATGCACGAGGGCCTGAGTCGGACGACCGCGAGCATGGTCGCGGAGCTGCCGGAAAACCGTGGGGGTCCTCCTTTGGTATGGGCGAGCTTCGGTAGACCGTGTTGCTCGGTCTTCTTCCCTGTCGTGGTGTCGGCGCCGCTCCCCGACGCATTCACTGCGGGTACCGACGAGCCGAGCGACGTGCTCTGGTGGGTATTCGAGAAGATCGCGCTTGCGCTCGAATCGAACCCCGAGCTGAGCGGTCGAGTGCGCGCAGCATTCGACCCGCTCGAGGCCGAGCTCTTCGAGGCGGGGCGTGCCGCGCAGGCGCAGCTCGCGGGCCCGGGAGTCTCGGACGTCGAAGCCTACGCCGGCCAGTTCATGGGCGAAATTGCGGACCGCGTCGATGCGAGCGCGCGCGAGCTGCTAGCGGCTATCGCCTCGTAGGAGAGCCCGATCGCTGGAGCGTGCGCCCTCAGCGATCAGCAATGCTTGACCGTCGTTGTTGAATCCGACCGTCGTCAGCTGCGCGACGCGGCCGATCCGATCGCTGTCGGCACTCGAGGCGATCGTGACCATCTCGCCGTTCACGCGCCGGACGGATGCCCGGACCTCTTCGACACGTGTCGTGCCTGTCTGCCGGGTGCCGAGCGTCGTGACGAAGAGGACGTCCCCGTCGTCGTTGATGCGCGTGCCGCCGATCGAGAAGACCTCGAGAGTCTCTCCCGGGAACGGCCGTCCCTCGCACAGTAGGTTCAGGGTGAACTCGGCGTTGCCGAGCCTCAGGCAATCGGTCTGCTCTTCCGTCACATCGTCGATGAGCGTGGCTTCGAAGAGCGCCATGCCGCCTCCGAGTCCGATGCCGCGCAGGGAGAACACCGATTGAGATCCTTCCCGGGTCCCTTCCACCGCGAAGTCCGTGAGCTGGTCGCCGTCCAAGAGGCCGACGTGGTCGAGTACCGGATCGTCCGGGTCTTCGGGTTGGATGCCGAGTTCGACGAGGACCCGTCCCGCCGAGTCCAGGTCCACGATGTCGACGCGACTCAAGACCCCGAAGTCGGGCACTTCGCCGTTGTTGCGCAGCACGACTTGGGTTTCCGTTTCGTCGAAGCGGACCACGACGGGAGACGTACGTCGGCCGGGAACCGAAAAGAAGAGGCCGCCGTCTTCGTTCATCGCGATCTGAGCGTCGGTGGCCTGACGGCGGTCGAGTTCGAAATCCTCGTGATCGATCGAGACGACGTCGGTTCCGTCGGCGAGAAAGAGTGAGAGGGTGCAGAGCTCGCGCACCGTGTCGCCGCTCGCATCTGTCTCGCAATCGCCCCCGCCGGCGACGAAGGCCACGAGACCATCGCGTACGATGCGGAAGCTGCCGAGGATTCGGAAGTCGGGAGCGACAGCTCCCGCGGAGCCGGCGATGGTTCGAACTTCGTCGCCGATTGCGAGGTGGAGCTGATCGGAGTCGCGGCCGGCACCGCTTCGGAAGGCGAGCTCTCCACTCGAGGCCATACGAAGACGCGTGAGGGTCGTCAGGTCGACGTCGTCCGGAGCGTTGATTCGGCTGAAGATCGTACGAAGCTCGCCGTCCGTGCTCATTCGGAGGATGGCTCTCTCGTCGCCCTGGGTCTCCGCTGCAATGATCGCGAGACTCCCGTCCTGCGCGAGCGCGGCGTCCTCGATGTTGCCGACGACGAAGCCATCGACTGCGACGGCGCCGTTCTGGAGGACTCGGCGTGCGGTGCTGGCCGGTCGGGGATCCGGGCCGGGAGGTTCGACCGGGATGGGCGAGGGGGCCGGGGTGCGGGGGGCATTGGAGGAGCCACCGTCGCCACCACCACCGCCGCCGCAACCGACTGCGGCCAGAACGGTGGCCACCAGGAACGAAGCGGGGAGGGAACGCTTGAATCGAATCACGGCCCCATAGGGTAACGGTCGGGAGGTCTATCCGGAAAGTCGGAAACTGTGAACGATCGACCAGTCGTCCCTCCAGGGTCTCCGCGGTCGGGGCCGTAGCCGACCGCGGAGACCCGTTCGACAATGGGTACTACGCTGCGACCGAGGTGTTCTCGGCATCCGGGAACTCTTCACCCAGGAACCACTCCATGGGGTATCCCGTGTACTTCGCGATGCGGAAAAGCACGTCCGTCGTTGGGATCCGGCCGTTCATGTAGTTGTAGACGGCCGACAAGCTGAGCCCGAGGTCGTAGGCGAAGGCCTTGGGCTCGTCTCGCACGACGAATCGGATGCGGTCCGAAAGGACTCTGGGATCAATGGTGATCGTGTCCATGGCTCCTTACTCTCCTTCCCGCCCCGCCCGCTGTGAGTCGGGGCTTGTTTGTTCCTCGATCGGCCAAAAAAAAAGGCCGCTGGGTGGTTGTCCCAGCGGCCTTTTCCTTCGAGGAATCGTGTTATTCGGTTTATACCGATTACCTCGTGGGGGGCGGCTGGGCCGGAATGTCGCAAATCGTGGCGACCGGCATGCGCTTGGCCTGCGCACAGAGGGTCGAAACGAATACGACGGCGTCGGCGGAACGCACCGAGACTGCGCGTACACGCCAGGCGTCGTTTCCGCGCCAGCTGTGATGTGCAGTCTTATTGATCATTACGGTGTCGATCCCTTCCCGGGTTCAGCTCGCCTTGAAGGATGATGTATCCACGGGAGGGGGGAAGATTCAACCCCCCTTTCTCCACACCCGTGGAAGCCCGTGGTGCCGCCTCACTCTGCGGACGCGGATTCTTCGGTGTCCAGCGCGTCTTGGACCTCCACCCAGCGGTCCATCCGCGCGGTGAGGTCGCGGGCGACCTCGGCGTGGCGGCGCTGGGTTCCGGCGACGTCGAAGTCCGGATTCTCGTATGTTTCCGGGGCTGCGAGGCGTTCCTCGAGCTCCTTTTTCTCCGTTTCGAGGGCCTCGATGGCGGTCTCGAGCGTGGCGAGCTCCGCTCGTAGCGGGCGGGTGCGACGGGCGAGGTCCGCCCGGGCCTCGGCGGCCGCGCGCTTCTCGGCCCTACGCCCGGCGGCGGATCGCTCCCCGGCGGCCGCCGGCGATCCCTCCGGTACCGGGCCGCGAGAGGCTTCCTCGGCGGCCGCCAGCTCCTGAGAGCGCTTCCACGAGTAGTACTCCCAGTCTCCTGGATACTCGGTGACGCGGCCCGGCTCGATGCGCACCACGCGGCGGGCGAGACGGCGAATGAAGTGCACGTCGTGGCTCACGAAGCAGAGACAGCCTTCGTAGTCTTCGAGCGCATCGATCAGGGCGTCGACCGACGGGATGTCGAGGTGTGTGGTCGGCTCGTCCATCAGGAGGACGCTCGGTGGCGCGAGGAGAATCTTCGCCAGAGCAAGGCGGCTTTTCTCGCCTCCACTCAAAACCGACGCCGGTTTGAAGACGTCGTCGCCGATGAAGAGGAACGACCCCAGAAGTGTTCGAATGAACGTCTCTGTTTGATCCGGAGCCGCGTCGCGCGCGTTCTCCAGCACGTTGCGGTCGAGGTCGAGCAGGTCGTGGCGATGCTGGGCGTAGTAGCCGATCGTGGCCCGGAGGCCGGGTTTGCGTTCGCCGGCGCTCGGTTCGAGGACGCCGCCGAGCAGCTTGAGGAGCGTCGATTTCCCGGCTCCGTTGGGTCCAACGAGAACCGTTTTCTCCCCGCGCTCGAGCCGGAAGTCGAGTCCGTCGTAAATGGTCTCGTCGCCGTATCCGAACCGGACGCGCTCCAGTTGCAAGGCGATGTCCGACGTACGCTCGGGTTGCGGGAATCGGAGGTGAACGCGCGCGCTCTCCGACCGGACCTCGATGCGCTCTTCCTTCTCGAGTGCCTTGATCCGACTCTGGACCTGCGTCGCCTTCGTGTTCTTCGCGCGGAAGCGCTCGATGAAGCGCTCCGTCTGTTTGATTCGTCGGTCCTGTGCCTTGGCCGCAGCTTCGAGCTGGGCGATCCGTGCCGCACGCTCCCGCACGTAGTCCTGGTACGTGCCGACGTAGCGGGTGAGCTCCATGCGATCGACCTCGATGATCGACTGGATCGTGGCGTCGAGAAACGCTCGGTCGTGGGAGATGATGATGAGGGTGGACCGCGCCTGAGACAGGAACCCCTGCAGCCAGAGCACCGATTCGAGATCGAGGTGGTTCGTCGGTTCGTCGAGGAGCAGGACGTCGGGGAGGTCCAAGAGGAGACGAGCGAGCTCCGCCCGCATCACGTAGCCGCCGGAAAACGTACCGAGCCGCCGTTCTTCCTCCCCGGGGCGAAAGCCGAGTCCGGCCAGGATCCTGCGGGCGCGCGATTCCCGGTCGTGGCCGCCCGCCTCGGCGAACGCGGCATGGGCGCCGGCGAGGCGGGCACTCAATGCTTCTCGCTCGGCGTCGGTCGTGGCCCGCTGGATCTCATCGGGAAGTCGATCGAGCTCGCCCATGATCTGGGCCAGCGTGCCGCTCGGCCGCAGAGCGGTCGCGATCACCGTTTCCTCGGGCGCGGTGAGGACCTCCTGCGGCAAGTGACCCATCGTGAGGCCCTTGGACCGTCGCACGGCGCCGTCGTCGGGCTGCTCGTGACCGAGGAGCAGCGCCAGCAACGTGGATTTGCCGGCGCCGTTGGGCCCGACGATCCCGACCCGTTCGCCGGGGCCGAGGGTCAGCGTGGCGCCGGTGAGCAGGGTACGGGCGCCGAAGCTCTTGGAGACGTTTTCGAGGCTGATCATGGGCCCAAAGCAGGGTTGACGGTCGCACCCCTTCGACGCAAGGTCCGCGGATGCGCAAGCTCATGTTCTTCTGTCGACGGCGGCCGGACATCACGCACGACCAGTATGCGGAGAAGGTCCTGGGTGGGCATGTTCCACTCGCGCTGAAGCATCACCCGACGATGCGACACTACGTCGTGAACATCGTCCAGAGCGTGCTCACGCCGGACGCCCCCGAGATCGACTCGGTGGCCGAACTGTCCTTCGACTCGCTCGAGGACTACCGCGAGCGGCTCTACGATTCTCCCGAGGGAGAGGAGATCATCCACGCAGACGTCGTCGGCTTCATGGGGGGAGCCGACGCGTATGAGACGACGGCGCATTCGCACCGCGCCCAGAGCGGTCGAAAGCGGGGCGTCGCGACACGGGGTCCCAAGCTCATCATGGCCATCGAGCGCAAGGCGGATCTCGGCCACGAGCAATTCGTGGAGCACTGGCTTCGTCACCACGCGCCGCTCGTGCTGGAGCGCAACCCGAGCGCCACGCACTACGTGACCAACGTCGTCGACTCCCGCTTGTCCGACCAGGGCCCCGAGCTCGACGGCATCGCGGAACTCGCGTTCCCGAGCGAAGACGACATGCGGCGAGAGCTCTTCGACCCCGAGCATTCGAAGAGCGTCGTCGAGGACAACGCGAAGTTCATCGGATCGTTGCGTGCGTGGATCGTCGTCGAGCACCCGCAGAAGTAGCGTCGGCCCTATCGGAGCGGGAAGCCGAGGATTTCCTGCAGCTCGCCCAGCGCCGCATCGGGCTCGTCGACCTTGATCGTGGTCATGCCGAGCTCTCGCGCGGTCTTCAAGTTGCGGCCGATGTCGTCGAGGAAAACCGCGTGAGCGGCGTCGATGGAGAGCCTCTCGCAGACGATCTGGTAGATCCGCGGGTCTGGCTTGCGGACGCCCTCGACAGCGGATTCGATGTAGGCGTCGAAGTGCTCCCCCAGCACGTTCCAGGCCGCCTCGTCGCTCTTCCAGTTGTTCGTGAGCGCCGCGGTCGAGAGTCCCTGCCTGCGAATGCGGCCGATCGCTTCGAGCATTTCCGGCCGTGGCTGCGTCGCGCCCGAGATGCGCGCCATCATCTCCCGTGCGGAGAACGTCGAGCCGGCCTCCGCGCAGTCGGCGTCGAAAGCCGGATAGAAGTCCTCCAGCTCGAGCTCTCCGCGTTCGAGGCGGGACCAGGCGCCGGTGTGTCCGGTCGAGACGACGACGCCATTGATGAAGCCCGATGGGATTCCCTTCTCCCTTTCATAGTCGCGAATGACGTGAAGGGGGGATCCGAGGACGACGCCTCCGAGATCGAAGATGACGGCGCGGTAGCTCATGGATGAGCGGTAGCCTAGTGCGGCAGCGCATGCCAAGCTTCGGGCCGTGCACCGCAAGGGCGTACTCGACTTGCTCGATCGATATTTGGAGCGCCACCCGGACGAACTCGTGGTGGTCGACCACATTCGCCAGTTCGTCCGAGTACACGAGAACTGTTTCGATCGAGCGTGTCTCGAGGGACACATCACCGGCTCGGCGTGGGTGGTTTCTCCCGACCATCGGGCGGTTCTGCTCACGCATCACGCGAAGCTACACCGCTGGCTGCAGCTCGGCGGGCATTCCGATGGGGAGCCGAACCCGTTCGAAGTCGCCCTGCGTGAAGCGCGCGAAGAGTCGGGGATGGAGCGTTTTCGCGAGCCCTCGGGCGAGGAGACGCCGGTGCCGTTCGACATCGACGTGCACCGGATTCCCGAACGACGCAACGAGCCGGCGCATCTGCACCTCGATCTCCGCTACGTGTTGATTGCCGAGCCGGGGCAGACGATCGAGCAGACCGAGGAATCCAACGATCTTCGGTGGGTGCCGGTGGCCGAGATCGAGACCCTCACGCGCGAAGAGAGCCTCCTTCGCATGGTTCGAAAGGCCCCCACGGTGTTGCGCGTCGGGGTCGTCCCCGCGGTGAAGTGAGGCGGGCGTCGTGGCGCGCAGCGACGACTGGACGCCGGAGCGCATTCGGCGTGAGACGGAGCGCTATCGCTCGCTCGCGCGGGAGAGGCCGGCCGAAGTCCTCGCTCCGCGTCCGGGGCAGGAGTCGGTCTGGGACTATCCGCGGCCTCCACGCGTCGAGTCCGAGACGCGCGCGGTTCGTGTCGTACTCGGGGGTATCGAGGTCGCCACGACCCGTCGTGCTCTGCGCGTCCTCGAGACTTCGAGCCCGCCGACGATCTATGTGCCGCCGGCGGACGTCCGTCGCGAGTTCTTCACGCCGACCGACGAACGAACCTTGTGCGAGTGGAAGGGACTGGCGACGTACTGGTCGGCTGAGATCCTCGGGCAGTTTTTCGCTCAGGTTGCGTGGACCTACGAGGATCCGTCCGCTTCGTACGAAGTTCTGCGTGACTCCTTCGCGTTCTTTCCCGGCCGAGTCGACGCGTGTTGGCTCGGCGACGAGCGCGTGCGGCCGCAACCCGGCACGTACTACGGAGGTTGGGTGACTCGCGAGATCGTCGGGCCGTTCAAGGGCGTTCCCGGAAGCGAACGCTGGTAGCGAGGGCACTATAGAGCCCCATATTTCGGGTGCGTCATACCCAAAAAATCTCGTTGACTGCCTCTGAGCGTCGCACGTAGCGTCAAACGTGGCGAAGCCGTGCGAATCGGCTGCGCTCCCCGATTCTTCCCCTTCGTCCGCGGTCCACCAAATCTACTTCGTCATCGTTTCTCCAGGAGGTTGTCCATGTCCTTGCTCGCACGTCCGTTCTCGGTGCTGTGCTCGGGAGCTGCGGTCTTGAGCTTGGCGCTCGCCGCTTCGGCCTCGGCGTATGAGCCGATCGCCACCGCGAATCTGGTTACCAATACAAAGAATGGTCGAAACGAGATGCCCGCTCTCGACAAGAAGGGGCAGGTCATCGTCTTCGTATCGAACTCGGATCACACCTCCGGAGTTTCGACGCCGACTTCGGGTGCGTTCGATTACAATGATACCGGCAATGCGTACGCGGATGGTCCGTCGCCCAGTCCGCTTTGTATCAACTGTACGTCTGCGGACGACAACGTCGGCAATCTCTACCTTTGGCGTCTCAAGAAGAAGGGCGATCATCCTGCGAATGCGGTGAAGCAACTCACCTTCTCGACCTCGGGTGGCTTCGATGCGAACGAGCACCCGGACATCGATTCCAAGGGGCAGTGGATCGTGTGGAACTCCGAATGGGACCACGTTCCTCCGGGCAACATCGATGGCAACAGTGAGATCTTCATGATGGAGGTCTCCACCGGTGTCATCACGCAGATCACGACGACGACCGGTGGGGGAGGAAACGCCAACACGACGGCTACCGTGAGCGACAAGGGCCGCTTCGTATCGTTCTCATCGACGCGCGATTTCGCGGGCGCGGGGAACTGCAAACGGCCGGACGGCTCCACGGCGTGCTTCAACCCGGACAACAACAACGAGGTCATGGTGTACGATCGAGAGGCCGGCGCTCTCACGCAGATCACCGACACGACCGGCGACGGAAACGATGCGCAGTCCTATCCGCGCGTGAGCTCGGACGGGAACTACGTGGCGTTCACGTCGACGCGTGACTTCTCGGGGCCGTTGACGGGCGGGTTCGTCTGCACCGGGCTCGGCGGGGCCGGCTGTTCGAACGACTCGAACGGTGAGATCATGGTCTTTGATCGCGATGAGCTGGTGCTCACGCAGGTCACGAACACGATCGATCAGGCGGGTTGCAACGACAAGACTTCGAACGAGCGTCCCGAAATCAGCAAGAAGGGCAAGTACATCGTCTTCCAGTCGGAGTGCGAAGACCAGCTGAATCCGGGCGGTTGCGGCGACTGCAACAACAACGACGAGGTGTTCCTCTTCGGCTCGAAGAAGGAGGAGATCACCCAGGTGACGATCTCCGATGGCGGTTGGAATCGAGTTCCGCGCATTTCTTCGTCCGGCAAGTACTTCGTGTTCGATTCGAACCGCAGCTATTTCGGTCTGAATGCGTCACACAACGAGAAGCTCTACATCATGAAGCGCGGCAGCACGAAGGTGCGCCCGGGGATCACGGGCCAGATGCAGGTCGAGGAGGACGCGACTCTCACCGGCGGAGGTACCGCGCAGAACCCGAAGACGCAGGCGACCACGATTCAGTTCCACGGCGGTTTTCCGGGGAGTGAGCGGATCGGGATGAGCGGCAACGGGCGTTTCGTCGGATTCGAGAGCTCGAAGGACGTCGGCAACCAGGAGATCTGGCGCATCGACCGGAACAAGTGCACGCACGGGTTCCCCGACTGCCTCTAGTCTGAACCTCTCGTTCCGACGAGACCATCTGGTACGTTTGAAGGGCGGCGCATCTCCCGGTGCGGCGCCCTTCTTCCCATGAGCTCCCCGAACCAATCGGTGCCTGTTCCCGTCGGTCTGATCGGCCTGGGAAAGCATGGCATTCGGTATCTCGACCACGTTCGCCGCGACATTCCGGGGCTGAAGATCGTCGCTCTTTCTCGCAAGGACGAGAGCAAGGGGCGCGAGCAGGCGCGAGACTTGGGAGTTCGGTTTCACGCCGACCCACGCGCGTTGGTGGCGGATCCCGAAGTCCGCGGTGTCCTCTCGGTCGCGCCGCCGACGCTCAACGGGGATGTGGTCGACGCCTGCGTCGCGGAAGGGCGAGCACTGCTGATCGAGAAACCGTTCGCCATCGATGCGCGCACGGCCTTTCGACTCCAGCGGAGCGTCGAGGAAGCGGGAATCCCGTGCCTCGTCGCGCAGACGCTTCGCTACTCCTCGGTGGTGACGACGGTCCGAGACTGGCTGTCGGACTTGGGCCCGGTGAGCCAGCTGTTGCTCACGCAGAGTTTCGAGCCGAGCCGACTCGACTGGCTCGATGATCCGGCGCGTTCGGGCGGCGGGAACATTCTTCATACCGGGGTGCACATGTTCGACCTCCTACGCCTCCTGTCGGGCGGTGAGGTCGTCGAAGTGTCGTGCCATGCGCAACGCGTCGCTACGGAGAAGACGGAGGACAGCTTCTCTGCGGTCTTTTCCCTATCGGGTCCGAACGGGGTGATCCTCGGCGGAGCAGCGGGATCCCGGGCGACACGGAGTCGGGCCGGGCAGATTCGGGTCGTGGCGGAAGCCGGCCAGATCGTGGCCGACCACGTGCACGGAACCGCAGCTCTTCTCGAAGGGCGCGGAACGATTCGCACCGCAGACCCCTCGAACGTCCCGACCGTGCGCGCAGCCCTCGAAGAGTTCGCGCGAGTGGTCGGGGGCGCGACGCCGTCGATTACCGCGGCGGATGGTGCCGCGGCGGTGGCGGTAGCCGATGCGTGCTATCGATCCGCGGAGACGGGTGCCCGGGTTCGGGTTCCCCAAGAAGAGGACGAATCCACATGCCGTTGTTCGTGATGATCGGAAAAAACGGGGAGGACGCGGTGGCCAAGCGCGGCGCCGTACGTCCCCGCCACCTGGAGCACATTCGGGCGTTGGACCGCCAGGGGAAGATCGCCCTTGGCGGCCCGCTGCTCGAAGACGAAGGAGCGGCGCCATGCGGGAGCCTGGTGGTGTTCGAAGCGGAGGACTTACAAGCGGCGCGG
>JAULKQ010040841.1:0-27379 GCA_032356285.1 Smithsoniella earleae | reverse complement strand
TCGGGATCCCACGGATCCCCGTACACGCAGAGCACGTTCGTGACTCGCCCGGCCTCGATGGCCGCGGCGGCGCGCGCGACCATCGCACAGGACGTCGCACCGCCGAGGTCCACGAACTCGAGATACGCCGGACGAAGGCCCAGATGCTCGGCCACGACCGAGGGCCAAAGCATCGAGTACTGCATCATCGCGGGACAGACGACGATCCCGTCGATGTCTGCGGGACCCAACCCCGCGTCGGCGATCGCGCGCCGCGAGACCTCCGCGATCAGCGCGAGCGGCGTCTTCCCGGCGGGCTTCTTGGTCGGAGCCAGCTCCGAGAAACCCACGATCGCCGCACGGCCCTTCATCGCAGATCTCTACGTACTCATCGGGCCGACGGCCGTCGAGGGTGGAGACTCTACGCGGCCGCGGACTCCAGTACCGCGTCGACGATCTCCTGCGCCTCCGACTGGATTCGCTTCAAGTGGTCGGCGCCCAGGAAGCTCTCGGCGTAGATCTTGTAGACGTCCTCGGTGCCCGACGGTCTCGCGGCGAACCAGCCGTTTTCGGTGACGACCTTCAGCCCGCCGATCGCGGCGTCGTTCCACGGCGCACGGGTCCGCTTCTCGAGGATCGGCTCGCCGGCCAACTCCGCTGCCCCGACCTGCGAGGCATCGAGGCTCTTGAGCTTGTCCTTCTGAGCCGCGACCGCGGGAGCGTCGATCCGTGCGTACACCGGACTCCCGAACTGGGACTCCAGCTCGGCGTAGTGCTCCGCCGGATCCCGCCCCGTGCGTGCGGTGAGCTCCGCGGTCAACAGATTGACCACCGGCCCGTCTTTGTCCGTCGTCCAGACCGTACCGTCGAAGCGCAGGAACGATGCGCCGGCACTCTCCTCTCCGCCAAAGCCGAAGGTGCCGCCGAGGAGTCCATCGACGAACCATTTGAAGCCCACCGGCACTTCGGCAAGCGGCCGCTGCACGAGCCCCGCGACGCGATCGATCATGGAACTCGAAACCAGAGTCTTGCCGATCGCCGCATCGGCCGACCATCCGTCGCGCGTCTCGAAGAGGTACTTGATGGCGACCGCGAGAACGTGATTCGGGTTCAGCAGCCCGGCTCCCTTCGAAACGATCCCGTGACGATCCGCATCCCCGTCGTTGCCGAACGCCAGATCGTACCGATCCTTCAACGCGACGAGACTGGCCATCGCGTACGGCGACGAGCAATCCATCCGTATCTTGCCATCGTGATCGACCGTCATGAACGAGAACGTCGGGTCGATTCGCCGGTCGACGATTTCGATGTTCACACCGTACGTATCGACGATCGGCTCCCAAACGCTGATGCCCGCCCCGCCCAGCGGATGCACGCCGAGCGCGAGCCCGGCCTCCGCGATGCACTCCATGTCGACGACGTTCCGTAGATCATCGACGTACGGCTGGATGTTGTTCCGTTCTCGCGTCGAATCGAGAGCGACCGCGCGCGCCCACGCGATCCGCTTCACGCCCTTCAAATCGTTCTCGAGGATCTCGTTCGCGCGGATCTCGATCTTCTTCGTCGTCCCCTCGTCCGCCGGGCCACCGCTCGGCGGGTTGTACTTGAATCCACCGTCGCGAGGAGGGTTGTGCGATGGTGTGATGACGATTCCGTCGGCAAGATGATCGGTGCGGCCGCGGTTGTATTGAAGGATCGCGTGCGACACGACCGGCGTCGGCGTATACGCGAGCCCTTCTTCCAGGACGATCTCGACCCCGTTGGCAGCGAGCACCTCCACCGCCGTGACGAGTGCCGGCTCCGACAGGGCATGGGTATCGATGCCGACGAACAGCGGGCCATCGATCCCCTCGGCCGCCCGGTGCTCGGCCGTCGCCTGAGACATGGCCAGCACATGAGCCTCGTTGAAGCTCCCGTCGAGCGCACAGCCCCGGTGCCCGGACGTCCCGAACGCGACGCGCTCCGCCGGATTCGAAGGATCCGGTCGACGCGCGAAGTACGACGTCACGAGACGCGGTACGTTCACGAGAATCTCCTGCGGAGCGGGCTTCCCCGCGAACTCGTGCACGGCCATCGATGCTCCTCCCGAACCCACGCGAGGATGCTCACAATAGCCCCGCTTCTCAAGGGTGCGTCGGCAAGTTGGGCTGGCCACGTTAGCCCGCAAGGGTTACCTCGAGGACCATGGCTCCCCGCACTGCGCCCTATGGCTCTTGGAAATCGCCGATTACGGCCGACCGGATCCTGGGCGGCGCCGTCGGCCTCGGCGGAGCGGTGCGACTCGGAGGGGACCTCCTGTGGACCGAGAGCCGCCCCGACGAGGGCGGCCGAACGGCGCTCGTCCGGCAGAAGCCCGGCGGCACCCCCGAGGACGTCCTCCGAGCCCCCTGGAACGTGCGTTCGCGCGTCCACGAATACGGCGGCGCCGCGCTGATCGTGGATCGCGGCCGGATCTTCTTCTCGCACGACGGCGACCGCCGGCTGTATGAGGCGTTTCTCGACGGGCGCGAGCCGCGCGCCCTCACACCCGAGAGCCCATGGCGATACGCCGACGGAGCCGTCGATTCGGCACGGGACCGACTGATCACCATCGGAGAGGATCATTCCACGACCGGGGCAGAACCGACGAACTGCCTCGTCGCCGTGCCGCTCGCGGGTGGCTCCCCGCGCGTCCTCGTTTCGGGCCACGACTTCTATGCCCGCCCGCGCCTCTCCCCCGACGGTTCTCGACTCAGCTGGATCGCCTGGCGACACCCGAACATGCCGTGGCAGGAGACGGAGCTTTTCGTGGCCGACCTCGACGAAGAGGGGTCTCCGCGCGACGCGACGAGAATCGCCGGCGGCAACGGCGAATCGATCTTCCAACCGGCGTGGTCCCCAGACGGCGTGCTCCACTTCGTGTCGGATCGGACCGGTTGGTGGAACCTCTATCGCCGCGAGAACGGCGAAGACCGCGCGCTGGCGCCGCGCGACGCGGAGTTCGGCCGACCGCTCTGGAACCTCGGCATGTCGACGTACGACTTCGCCGACCCCGACACCATCATCGCGACGTACGGGCGCGGTGGCACATGGCATCTCGCGCGCATCGATGTCGGTTCCGGAGAGCTTGCCGAGATCGAGACGCCGTACGTCGACTTCGGCGGACCGAGCGTTTCACAGGGGCGCGTCTACTTCGTCGGTTCGTCGGTCGCGGCTCCGGCAGAGCTCGTCGAGCTCGACCTCGCGACCGGCGAGCGTCTCATCCTCCGCCGGGCCCTCGAACTCGACCTCGAACCGGGCTGGGTCTCGGTGGCTTCGACGATCCAGTTCACGAGCGGCGGCCGCACGGCCCACGCCTTCTACTATCCACCGACGAATCCCGACTTCGTCGCGCCCGAGGGCGAACTCCCGCCACTGCGCGTCCGTTCGCACGGGGGGCCGACGGGAGCGACGGACCCGTCCTTCAAGCTGCCGATCCAATACTGGACGAGCCGCGGCTTCGCGGTCCTCGACGTCAACTATGGCGGCAGCACGGGCTACGGCCGCTCGTATCGAGATCTTCTCGCGGGAAAATGGGGCGAGATCGACGTCGAGGATTGCGTGAACGGGGCGGCCCAGATCGCCGAGCGGGGCCTCGCGGATTCCGACCGATTGACGATCAGCGGCGGAAGCGCCGGCGGCTACACCGTGCTCTGCGCACTCACTTTCCACGACGTGTTCCGTGCCGGAGCAAGCCACTACGGCATCGGCGACCTGGGTGCACTCGCAGACGACACTCACAAGTTCGAAGCCCGCTACACGGACTGGCTCGTCGCCCCCTGGCCCGAGGGCCGCGAGATCTACCGCGCGCGCTCTCCCCTCTTCCACACGGAGCGGCTCGCATGCCCCGTCATCTTCTTCCAAGGTGGCGAAGACCGCGTCGTGCCGCCGAATCAGGCGGAACAGATGGTGC
This sequence comes from Smithsoniella earleae, assembly GCA_032356285.1. Classification (NCBI taxonomy): domain Eukaryota; kingdom Viridiplantae; phylum Chlorophyta; class Ulvophyceae; genus Smithsoniella; species Smithsoniella earleae. Next base: position 23,469 of record JAULKQ010040841.1, on the reverse strand, counting down.
AAGCACTGCGAGACAAGGGTGTGCCTGTGGCGCACGTCGTGTTTCCGGACGAAGCGCACGGATTCCGAAAAGCCGAGAACATCAAGCGTGCACTGGAGGGCGAACTCGCGTTCTTCGGACGGATCCTGGGCTTCACGCCGGCCGACGACATCGACACCGTCCCGATCGAGAACCTCTGACCGGCGCCACGCCGGAGTCAGGAACCGTCCCCGGAAGGGGAGAGAGCGTCTGGGGACCCGTCCGGCAGAGGCAGATGCAGCGCCGGATCGGCCCCGTGCGGGACCTCGGCGAGCACGGGGACATCCGTCAGCGCGCGCAGGCTCTCGACCAGCGTCTGCGTCGCGAGATCTTCTTCGGGAGCGGCGTGATTCACGACGACGCCGATCACGTCGAGTCCACGCGCCCTTGCCGCCTCGAGCGTGAGAAGCGTGTGATTGATCGCGCCGAGCTTGGCCGCCGTGACGACGAGGAGGCGGGCCCCGAGTCGTTCGGCGAAGTCGGCGTACGTCACCCCGCGGGCCAGAGGCACCAGCAGACCGCCGGCCCCCTCGACCACGAGGCTATCCAGATCCACGGCGCGCGCCCGGTACTCCGCCACGATCGCATCGACGTCTACCATCACACCGGCACGCTCTGCCGCGATCCCCGGCGCGAGCGCCTCGACCAGACGAACGGCGCAAATGTCCTCGATGGGTTCGACGGACCCCGAGGCCACTCGCAGCGCGGCCGCGTCCTCGGGGAACGGCTCCCCGTCGACGAGCTCGCAGCCGCTCTCCGCCGGCTTCCGCACCGCAACGATCCACTCCTCCTGGGTGAGTGCGCGCGCGAGGCCGCAGGCGATCCACGTCTTGCCGACACCGGTGTCCGTGCCCGTGACCAGAACGATGCCGCGCCAGGACACTCGACTCACGACCCGGCTACCTCACGAATTCCGGCGATCGTCGCGTCGACGAGCGTGTGCACCTCGTCGACCGTGATCGAGAGCGGCGGCATCAGCACGATCGTATCGCCCAGTGGTCGGAGGATCACACCGTGTTTTCGGGCCGCGAGACTCGCCCGGTACCCCACCCGCAAGGCCGAGGGAAAGTGCTCGCGCGTCTCCCGATCCTGCACGAGTTCGATTCCGACCATCATGCCGTGTCGCCGCACGTCGCCGACGTGAGGCAACGGCGCAACGTGCTCCTCGAGTCGGGCGTGGAGCTTCGGGAGGATCTCGCCCACGTGCTCCATCGTCTTCTCTTCCCGAAAGATGTCGAGCGACGCCAGACCGGCCGCGCAGCCCAATGGGTTCCCGGTGAACGTATGGCCGTGGAAGAACGCCGCGAGTTCGTCCGTCGGCGCGAGGAACGCTTCGAAGATCTCCTCGGTCGCGAGTGTCGCGGCCAGAGGCAGGTAGCCCCCGGTGAGCCCCTTTCCGAGGCACAGGAGATCGGGCTCCACGCCGGCTTGGTCGCTCGCGAACAGCGTACCGGTCCGCCCGAACCCGGTCGCGACCTCGTCGCAGATCAGCAGGGTCCCCGCCTCCCGCGCCAAACGCGCGAGTTCCGACAGGTACTCGGGGGGATGCGGCCAGATGCCGGCCGCCCCCTGCACGAGCGGCTCGACGATCAACGCGGCGATCTCCTCGCCGTGCGCCTCGAAGATTCGTCGGGCCTCATCGATCGCGACCTGCACGGCCGACTTCGGATCGAGGCCGCGCTCCCAGCGAAAGACATGAGGTGGTGTCGTCTGAATCGTGTCGAAGAGGAGCGGTCGATGGTAGCGATGGAAGACCTCGCTGTACCCGACGGACATCGCCCCGATCGTGTCCCCGTGGTAGGCCTCGGCGAGCGAGACGAAGCGGGTGCGTTTCGTCTCGCCCCGCAACCCAAAGTACTGGAACGCCTGCTTGAGAGCGATCTCCACGGCCGTCGCGCCGGCATCGGAGTAGAACACGCGAGTCAGATGTCCGGGCGTCAGCTCGACCAGCCGATCGGCCAGCTCGACCGCACCGGGGTGCGTGAGTCCGAGCATCGTGGTGTGCGCCACCCGATCGAGCTGCTGGCGGATCGCCTCGTCGATCTTCGGATGCCGATGACCGTGCACGTTGCACCAGAGCGACGACACGCCGTCGAGATAGCGACGGCCCTGGTCGTCGATCAGGTCGTTCCCCTCGGCTCGGTCGATCACGAGCGGCTCGTCGCCGAACCACTCCTGCATCTGCGTGAACGGGTGCCAGAGTGTCTTGAAGTCCTTCTGCACCCAGGGGCTCGACGGGTCGCGGCTCATCTCGCCTCCTCTCGCGCGGCGTGCATCAGCACCCGGACCGCGCGATCGATCTGGTCGTCGTGATGGGTGGCAATGGGCGTCAGCCGAAGCCGCGCCGTCCGCGGTGGGACGGTCGGCGGGCGAATCGCCGGCGCCCACACGCCGTCTGCCATCGCGTGCGCGGCCACGCGCAAGGCGTTCTGCGGTTCCCCGAGAATCACCGGCACGATCGTGCTCTCGAGCGGCGGCACCCGAAAGCCCGCTTCGGCGAGGCCTTCGTGCAGCCGGCGTGCGTTGCGCCACAGCTGCGCGCGACGATCGCCGTCCTCGCGCGCGATGCGCACCGCCGCCTCCGCAGCACCGAGAACGGCCGGCGGGAGCGCCGTGCTGAACACGTAGGAGCGCGCCCGATTCACGAGCAGCTCGATCAGAGATCTCGTTCCCGCAACGAAGGCTCCGTAGCTGCCGAGCGCCTTCCCGAGAGTCCCCATGCGAATGTGGACGTGATCCGATAGCCCGCGGGCCGCCGCCAACCCTCCTCCCGTGTCGCCGAAGATCCCCATCGCGTGCGCCTCGTCGAGCATGAGCCAGGCGTCATACCTCTGCGCGAGCTCGACGAGCCCCTCGAGCGGCGCGGTGTCTCCGTCCATGCTGAACACGGAGTCCGAGACGATCAGGCGTCGGCGGGCGTCCGTGGCGCGAATCTTCTCTTCGAGATCGGCCAGGTTCTTGTGCTCGTAGATCCGAACGGTCGCGCGAGCGAGCCGGCAGCCGTCGATCAGGGAAGCGTGATTCAGCGAATCACTGAATACGGCGTCTCCCGGATTCGCCAAGGCGCTGATGACCCCGATGTTCGCGTGGTACCCCGAGCCGAACACGACGGCCGCTTCACAACCGAGCCAGTCCGCGAGCGCCCTCTCGAGTCGCTCGTGATGATCCATGTGTCCACTGATGAGCGGTGAAGCGCTGGCACTGGCCCCCCCTTCACGCAGCGCGCGCGCACTCGCGTCGATCACCTCCGGATGGGCCGCCAAGCCGAGATAGTTGTTGGACGCGAAGCACAGGACCCGATGCCCATCGAGGTCGACCTCCGGCCCCTGCAGGCCCCCGACCCGACGCCGCACACGAAGCAGATCCCGCGCTTCGAGATCGGACAGATCCTGGGCCAGGGCACGCATTCCCGAGTCGCTAGGAAACGCCCCCCAGGCTGTCAACTCGACGAGCCTTCCAGGTTGACAGCTTCTTCCCGGTTGACCCGGGGCCGATTGCTGTCTACATATTGAAATTGATTCTCAATTTCAATATAGAAACCCAACACCGAAAGGACTCTCTCATGTCGAATCGCGCCGCACTCACCGAGGTCTTCCTGGAATCCTGCCGAAATCTGGGCCCCGTCCGAGTCGTGCTCCGGAACAGCACGGGACTCTCCGAGGTCTTCGCAGACCTGAGCCACCTCCGCGTGGAGGGCTGCTGGGCGAACCTCGTGCTCGACTGCGCCCACATCCACCTCACGCCCAAGTCGTTCGGGGCGGTCGCGTTCCGGACGGCACAGACGGAAGCAGGCGCGCCCGCGCCCGCGATCTGGCTCTACGGCAGCGAGGGCTGCCCCGCCCTCCTCTTCGTTCTGGATCAACTCCAGGGCGACGCGCTGACCGAGCAACTCGCGGCATACGTGCAGCTTCGCCACGAGTTCGGGCCGTTCATGCACCTGATGTCACGCAACGGCATTCCCGAGCAGGTGCACGTCGCACCCGACGCACAGGCCTGTAGCGACCTTCACTGAAGCACGAGGCACCGGACGATGGAGATCGTATCCTCCTCGACCCCGAAGACGTCGATGTCGTCGAGAGCAGCCTCAGTTTCCTCGATCTCGCTGGACGCGCGCGAGCTCGTCGGCCTGGCCAATCCGAACATCGCGGCGGACACGCCCTGATCGGGCACCGTTGCGGGCGGAGGGGTGGGGAACACGGCGCGTGGCGCGGGGCGTCGTGAGAAACGCGGATGACGGCGCACCGAAGCCGTGCCAATCTCACGCATGGCCATACGAAATCTCTGCGCGGGTCTGACGGTCGCGCTTTTCACCGCAGCACTCCCCTTCCCCACCGCGGCCCGCGCCGAGATCGTCGGACTGCTCGAAACCCCGAGCGGCTTCGCGTCGCAGATCGGGAACGTCCAGGGCTGGGCCTACACGAAGACGCCGGGAGCGGAGCTGATCCAGCCGTTCGCCGTCCTCGTGACCGGCGCGAAGATCATGGAGGTCCCCTGCTGCTCCGACCGGGCCGACGTTCGGGACGCGAACCCCGATGCGCCGCTCCGGACCGGGTTCTCCGCGGTCACGAACTGGGCGCGCGAGGCGGACGAGGACGAGATCCTCGTCCAGGTGGTCGTGCGGGACACGGCGGGCGGCACGCTCGTCCTCTCGCGGGACCAGGTGCGGACGTTCGCCTTCGTCGCTCATCCCTTCAGCGGGATCGTCGAGTGGCTGGAGCCCGCCGGCGCCAGCGCAGATCGGCCCCAAGCGCTGCCGGCCCTCCGGTCGCGCTGCTCTCTCTCCAATTCGGCCGAGTTCACCCCCGATGCCGCGGCGCTCACGTGCACGAACATCTCGGCGGCTCCCCCGGGCGGCCTCTCTCCTGAAGCCTGCCTCGGCGCCGTTCGGTTCGAGTGGGATCGCGCCTCACAGGGCTTCCGGCTCGCGAGCGGGTGCGAGACGCTGCCCCGCTGGACCGACAACGGCGACGGGACGGCGACCGACAACCGGACGGGGCTGCAGTGGGAGCTCAAGACCGACGACGGCTCGATCCACGACGTAGAACTCGACTTCAGCTGGAGCGCGAGCGGAGCCGCATCGAACGGCACGGCCTTCACCGAGTTCCTCGCGAGCCTGAACGCAAACGACGCCTCGATCTCGACCGGGAGCCTCGTCCAAACCCCGTGCTTCGCAGGACACTGCGACTGGCGCCTCCCGACACTGCTCGAGTTGAGGGACATTCTCGACGACGAGGGATCGGACTGCGTTTCGCCTCCGTGCACGAGCATCCCCGGCGAGACGGCGCTCGACTACCATTGGACGTCGACGGGCCTCGCCTTGCTCGACAACGTGGCGTGGGCGCTGAGCTTCCAGTTCGGCGTCTTCATCACGGATCTCAAGACGAACGCGCATCCGGTCCGGGCCGTGCGCGGCGGCTGATCTTCGCTGGCCGCCGAAGTCGCTCAGCGCGCCGAGTCCCGCCTCGGGTGGGCCCGTGCGCACGCCTCGGGCTGGTGCACGCACGGAGCCACGGCGAGATCGAGAAACGCCCGAGAGGTCGCGATGTCGGGAAACTCGACGCTCGTCCACGTCGCGCCGGCGTCCTCGGTGAGCAGAACGCGAGGCTGTTGCCGCAGCACTCCCACCTGCTCGGACGTCGCGACGATGGCGCGGTCCGAATCGAGGCGGACGACGCGCGTGTTGGCGAACACCGTCTCTTCCGAGACGAGGATCTCTCGCCATCCCGTCCCGCCATCCTCGGTCGCGAGCACCGCGAGGTGGTCGCCCACCGGCCCCGCGACGACCCAGCCATCATCCGAGCTCACGAATCCGCTTCCCGAGACGCTTCGACCGAGCGACATCATCGTGGGCAACGGAACGGCGACCTCGCGCCATGTCTCTCCCGCGTCGGAGGAGTGAAGCGCAAACGGCGTCGCGGACAACGTTGCCTCGTCCTGTAAGCCGCCCAAGAGCCAGAGCTCGGTGTCGCTCGCGCAGGCCACGTCACGAATGAAGAAGTTGTCCGGTGCGTCGATTCCGTCCGCGATGTTGGTCCAGGTCGCGCCGAAGTCGTGACTGAGCAGGACCATACGGCGCAGGGCGCCTGTGACGCCGCCGCCGCTCGCGTACCGCACCGAGTAGTGATGTCCCGCGAGCGCCATGCCGCCAGGGCGCACGCAGATGCTTTTCGGGTAGATGCCGAACGGGTCGTCGGGCAGGCCGGCGATCTCGGCCGAATCCCAAGAGAGGCCGCCGTCGGTGGTAAAAAGAAGCACCGGCGTCATACTCACGCCGACCGCCTCCGGGCTGCCCTGCCCTCCGATCACGCCTCGCTCGCGGTCGAAGAACCGAGGCGACACCAGACGCGTCCGCCGAAACCCCGGTGCGTCGTCGGGACCGTGCCGGGTCGCCCAGGTCTCCCCCCCGTCGACCGTCGTGAGAATCACGCCGGAATCGCCGACCGCGAACGCAACGTCGGCATCGATCATCGTGACGCCGTAGATCTGTTGCCCGGCGGGCAGCGTCAGGATCTCGCGCCACGAGATGCCGAAGTCGTCCGAGCGAAAGAGACCCGATTCGCGCGCCGACAGGAGCGCGCGAGCGCCCGACGGCGGCGGCGCCGGACTCGTCGTCGGGGCGGGAGACGACGCGCTCGACAGCCCGATCCCCGCAACGGAGAGAAACGACGGCTCCCCGGGAAGCTCCTGGTGCTCGCGACGCGTCCACGACGCGCCGCCGTCGTCGGTGACGTACACCACCGACCGGCGCGGAAGCGGTCCGAACGGCGGTCCCGCGGGGGGAAGCACGCGCTGTGTGATCACGACGCCGTGGAGGTCATCTGCGAAGTGGACGTCCTGCCCCAAAGTGCCGCTCGTGTCGCGTTCGAAGTGAACCTGCTGTACCCACGACGCGCCTCCGTCGTCGGTCCGGAAAACGAACGTGCCACTCGCCGCGGAGAGCCCGACCCCCACCGCCCAGCCCGTGTCCGGACTCACGAAGGATGCCGTGGTCACCCACACGTCCTCGACGACCGGCAACGCCTGCTCGCTCCACGTCTGGCCACCGTCGTCCGAGTACGCGGCCTGCGAGCCGACCGCGATCCAGAAGTCGGACGCGCCGCTGCACGAGATGGGATTCGAGACGGTCGACGAGAGCTCGATCGGCGGATCGGATCGCACCCACGTGGTACCTGCGTCGTCGGTGCGCAAGAGCTGCAGGGGCTCGCAGCCGACGGCCACCGCGCTCCGGCCCGTCGTGCAGACGTGGAAGCCGCCCGGACAGGCCTCGATGCGTTCCTGCACGAACCAGCTCTGCCCGCCATCCTGCGTCTGGAGAATCGAGACCGGCCGGTCGAGCGACGTCGTTGCCGGTTTCGCGAAGAGGATCCCCTCCTCGCGGTTGAAGAAGGCGACCGGCCCGAGCCTCCGCGGCGCTCGAGCCGGCAGCGAGTCGTGCTCCGAGGACCACGTGCGCCCTCCGTCGATCGTTCGCAAGAGCGCACCGTCCGACGAAAGCCAGGCCTCCGTTGCCGCGTTGATCGAGGCACCGCCGCGGAAGGGCAGCACGAGCTCCCACGTCTCGCCGGCATCGACCGACCGCAGCAGGCCGCCGCGCTCGCCGGTCCCGGTCCCGCCCATCGAGCCCTCGATGAACCAGGCAACGGGCGCGGGAGCGGCGCTCGGCGTGGGGACCGGAGTCACGGAGGGCACCGAAGGCGCGGGCGTGCCCGTCGGTGCGGGCGGAGGCAGTTCGGCGCCGCCCGAACCGCCGTGGCCGCCATCCCCGCAGGCGGGCAAGAGCGCAGCGGCCACGAGGGGGAGAATCCGAAGACAGACTCGCATCTCCTCGTTAAGGGACGCCGCACCGAGACGCGCCTGTCGGAACCGGCATGGTGCCCCCGGCGGACCGTTCCGAAAACCTCGCGCCAACCCCGGGGCTGCCCGCATGTGTCATTCGACACATGTCACACGACAAATGGTCGTGATTCGGTCTCGGCTCTAGCCTCACTGCACCACCAACGTCCGGCCGAGCGCCGGAAGGAGCAGAGAGACGATGGACAATCGACGATTTCGCAAGTACGGAGCCGCGATCGGGCTTCTGGCAGCGACTCTTCTTGCAGCAGAGATTGCGCACACGCAATCAGCTCCGTTGACAGCCGTCGTCAGCCGAGACGGAAAACGTGCCCTCGTCAGCCGGCGAATCGGCGACGAGCGTTGGGCGATCACGCGAAACTTCTCGGACCAGACTGTCACGGGCAACGTGTTCCGGACCGACGGCGTGCCGCCACAATTCGTATGGTGCGAGAGCCTCGAGGTGAACGCCGCTTTTGTGGAGCGGTTCTCGTGCTGGGGGGCCGACGCCTGCCTCGCCTCGCCGTGCAACGAGACCAGTTGGTCGTTTCTCTCCGAAGTCTCGCTCGACGCGCGGTTCTTCGATGGCGCGCGTGTGGACTGGGAGAGGCTCGGGGATCCGGTGACTCTGCCGCGATCGTTCTTCGAGCCACCGCGCGGGGATGGCGGCACCCGCGACTCCGGTGTTCAGATCACCTTCGACGGCCTGCGCAACCTGATCAGCAAGGACGTCGGCGAGGATCGTTGGTCGATCTCGCTGAATCCCGACGATGGAACCGTGACGGGCAACGTGTTTCCGACGGGGGCCGGTCGCGATCCTTCGTTCTTGTGGTGCGAGGAGGTCGAAGGGACGCGCACCGACACGACCTTGCAGTGCTACCTCGCGGCGCAGGCCTCTACGGGAAGACTCGGCCCGATCGAGGACGCCGAGGATCGCTTCTTCGTCGACGGCTTGAACGGAGACGACGAATCTCTCGGCACGCGGGCTTTCCCCCTGCAGACGGTCCAGGCGGGTATCGAAGCGGCTCGTGCGATCGGCGGCGGGGAGGTCTACGTCGCGGGCGGCCTGTACGAGGAGACCGTCGAGCTGCGCTCGCGCGTCCACGTGTACGGCGGCTACAACCCGAGTACGCTCCTCGACGATGGTGAGACGAGCCGGGTGCAGGGCGCTCGCACCGACGTCTGGACGCGCGACGTCGCGAACTTTCCATCGACCATCGAAGCGCCGCAGCAGTTCTTCTGCTGCGACCCCGAGGATCACGCATGCTGTGACTCGGACGGCGACAACAATCCGAGTGGCCCGATCGGCGTGCTCGGGTACGAGATCGCGCTCGCAACGTTCGACGGGTTCGATGTTCGCGTGCCCGACGACGTCGAGGGGGGCGACAGCTCGATCGGCATCAATCTGGCCGATGCACTCTTCGTGCGGATCGCGAACAACACGATCCGAAGCGGGCATGGTCTCGATGGTCGGGATGCCATCCTGACGCAGCCCGCGTCGCCGAACGGCAACGACGGGCTGCCGGGTACCGACGCCGGCGTTTGCCCGCCGGATCGCGTCGGTGGTGCAGGCGGCGTCGAGATGCGTCCCGCGACGGCCGGTGGCCGTGGTGGGACCGGCGGTGCGGCGGTCGGATTCGCCGGGGAAGCGGGGCCCGACTCCTCGAGCACCGATGTCCCACGAGGCGGCGCGGGCGGAGCCGGCGGCGGAGTCGGGGCCCCGGGGGGCTCCGGCCGTTCGGGGATCACCGGATCGACGGGCCGGAACGGATCCGCGGGGAGCGCGTTCGGACGCCTCAGTGACTCCACGACCAACCTGCCGCTCTATCGTCCTTCGAACGGGACCAGCGGGGGCTCCGGCGGGCCGGGCTCGGGCGGCGGAGGAGGAGGCGGTGGCGGTGGCGCGTTGGTCTTCGCCTGTGGGGGAGGAGGCGGCGGTGGCGGTGGCGGCGGACTGGGCGGGGGTTCCGGGTTGAGCGGACAGGGCGGTTCGGCGTCGCTCGGGATCGTCGTCACAGCGGGCAGCGACGTCGAGCTGATCGACAACCGCATCCTGACCGGCGACGGCGGCAACGGCGGCGCGGGTGGAATGGGTGGCCAGGGTGGAACGGGCGGGGACGGCGGTGCCGGCGGGCGATCCGACGGAGCGGCCCTACCCGCCGGGGGCCCCGGCGGAAAAGGAGGGGACGGAGGCGCAGGCGGGAACGGGGGCAGTGGCGGCGGCGGACCCTCCATCGGGATCCTCGAGAGTCCCACCAGCATCACGGTTCGCTCGGGGAATACGTTCGTTCTCGGCAACGGCGGCCTCGGTGGCCCGGGACTCCTCCCGGGAGAAGAGGGCGAGGTGGCCGAGTACAAGAAGCTGACCGAGGACGAACGGCGATGAAGTGGACGTGGGTCCGGCCTTGCCGGAGCGCGACCGACTTGCTCTCGCGAGCGGGTCCGGCGATGCTCCGTGCAAGGCTGGACCCCGGCGGCGACGAAGGGATCGCAGAATGATCCGCTCCCTCCGTGACGACTCGAGGCCGGTGGGACTACCGCGATGGGCTAGCTGATCGTCCGCGGCACCGCGCCGATCAGGTGAGGCACGCGATGCGATCCTTCGTCCCGGATGCGGAGCGCGCGATCGATCCGCAGCGCCGCGTTCACCAGGCCGAGGTGACTGAAGGCCTGCGGGAAGTTCCCGAGCAGCGAGCCGTTCGAAGGATCGATCTCTTCGGCCAGGAGACCGAGGTGGTTGCTGGCGTCGACGTGGGCCGAGAAGATCTCGAGCGCTTCGTCGACGCGACCGATCAGGGCCAGCACCTCGGCGAGCCAGAACCCGCAGAGTACGAAGGCGCCTTCTTCACCGTCGACGCCATCGTTCTCGCGGTATCGGTACAAGAAGGGCCCACGACCAAGCTCGCGTCGCACGAAGTCCACGGTGTTCGCGAGCCGCGGATCGTCGCCGGGCAGGAACGCATGGGCCGCAAGCAGCAGAAGCGTCGAGTCGGCGGAGTCCCCATCGTACACGCTGACGAAGTGGCTCCCGTCGGCGGACAAGCCGCGCTTCAGAATGTCGGCGTGGATCTGATCGGCACACCGGGTCCAAGCGTCGTGGCGATCGACGGAACCAAACGCGCGCGCGATACCCGCACCGCGATCGAGCGCCAGCCAGATCATCAGCTTGGAATGTACGTTGTGGCGTTTGCCACAACGCGGTTCCCAGATCCCGTGATCCGGGAGACGCCACGCGTCCTGGAGCGAATCGATGACCGATTGCAGAGTGCGCCAGGCGCGGACCGTCAAGGTGCCGCCGAAATGCTCGTAGAGGTGCGCGGCGTCGACCAGTGCCCCCGCGCTGTCGAGTTGAACCTGATCGCGGGCGCCGTTGCCGATGCGGACGGGGCCCGACCCGCGGTATCCCGCCAGGTGGGGCAGCTCGACCTCGTCCGGGACGCGCGATCCGTCGATGCCGTACATCACCTTGAGACCGGCATCGACGTCGACCGTGTCCCGCAGAAAATGGAAGAAATCGCGCGCTTCGGAATGGAACCCGATCAGATTGTTGGCGCGCACGGCCAGCGCCGCGTCCCGAGCCCACGCGTAGCGATAGTCCCAGTTGCGCTCACCGCCGAGCCACTCGGGCAACGAGGTCGTGGGGGCCGCCACCATCGCACCCGTCGGTGCGTACGTCAGGAGCTTCATCGTGAGCGCCGACCGCAGCATGTGATGGCGCCACGGACCGTTGTACTCGAGACCGGACGACCACTCGCGCCAGCGGTGGCGGGTATCGCGAAGGAGATCGAACGGGCGGTAGGCGGCGGGCGGTTCGGGATCGGACGCGTCCCACGAGATCACGTTCCAAACCCGCTGTCCCGAACGAAGCGAGAGTCGCGCCTGCACCCCGCCCGTGTCGCGTCGGGTCCACGTACTGCCGCTCCCGGCTGTCGCGACGAGTCGCTCGCCGTTCTTGCCTCGGGCGAGCACCCCGTGCTCGCCGATCTCGATCTGGGCCGGGTCCTCCCCGTAGGAGAACCGCGGATCGAAGATCACATCGACTTCGATCGTGCCTTCCAAACACTCGATGCGCCGATGGACCTCGTGAATCGACGCCCGGGGGTCGTCGACCCACGGCATGAAGTCGGTGAGGCGACCGACGCCCTGGTCCCGAACCGTAAACAGCGTCTCGAGCACATTCGTGTCCGGATCGTAGCGTTGCAGGCTCTCGAACGGTCGTCTCGCGGGCGTGATCGCGGCGATGCCACCCTTCTCCGGGTCGAGAATGGCGGCGAACACGCTCGGGCTGTCGAAGCGCGGCATGCACAGCCAATCGATCGCCCCGTCGACGCGGACGAGGGCCGCCGACGAGCCATCGCCGATGATGCCGTGCGCGCCGATCGGGAGAGCGGCGGCGGAGTCGTTCTCGGTGAAGACGAAGGGACGCGCGGCGTGCTTGGCGGTGCGGTAAAGATCCATTTCGTCCGGGGCAGGTTAGCAGCTTTGCCGGTCGAGACGAGGGCTGTCCGCCCGAGTCCTTCTTGTCACTCCGGCAGTGTAATTGGCGCGCCCGTGTGATTCTCTGCGGCCGTGGCCCGAGCCCGAACCGTTTTCGTCTGCCAGCAGTGCGGCGCCCAACACCCGAAGTGGGTGGGGCGCTGCAATGATTGCGGTGCCTGGGAAAGCGTCGTCGAAGAGACGATCGCCGAGAAGCCGAAGGGGCCCGCTCGCACGTCGATCGCCGTCGGCGGCGTGCGTGGCGCCAAGCCGATCCCGCTCGCTCAGGTCGAGCCGCAGTCCCACCGGCGAACCTCGACCGGACTGCACGAGCTCGACCGCGTCCTCGGCGGCGGCCTCGTTCCGGGCTCGGTGACGCTCCTGGGGGGCGACCCGGGAATCGGCAAGTCCACGATCGGGCTGCAGATCATGGCGGCGTTCTCGCAGTCCGGCCATCAAACGCTCTACGTGAGCGGCGAGGAATCGCCCGAGCAGGTGAAGCTCCGGGCCGACAGGCTCGGCGCCGACGACTCGGTCCTCGTCCTTCCCGAGACATGCCTCGAAGACGTCCTCGCACACACCGAATCGGTGAAGCCCGCGATCCTGCTGATCGACTCGATCCAGACGGTGCACTCGCGCGAGCTCAGCTCGGCGGCCGGCAGCGTCGCCCAGGTCCGCGAGTGCGCCGCGGCACTCGTCCGCCAGGCCAAGGCGACCGGCCGCCCCACGATCCTCGTGGGCCACGTCACGAAGGAAGGCACCATCGCCGGACCACGCGTCCTCGAGCACGTCGTCGATACGGTGCTCTACTTCGAAGGGGAGCAAGGCGGTGGCCTGCGGCTCCTCCGAGCCGTCAAGAACCGTTTCGGACCGACGAACGAGGTCGGCGTCTTCGAGATGGAAGAGACCGGCCTGAAAGACGTGGCGGATGCTTCGCGCCTCCTTCTCGCCGAGCGTCCGGAGGGTGCACCGGGGTCCGCGGTGCTCCCCAGCATCGAGGGCACCCGGCCGCTTCTCGTCGAAGTGCAGGCTCTCGCGGCGAAGTCGGCCCTCGCCATGCCGCGCCGCACCACGCTCGGGCTCGACGGTAATCGCATCGCGGTGCTGACGGCGATCATCGACAAGCGGGCCGGCTTGAAGCTCTACGAGCACGATCTGTTCGTCAGCATCGCGGGCGGCATCCGGGTCCAGGAGCCGGCGGCCGATCTCGCGATCATCGCCGCCATCGGCTCGAGCGCACGGGACAAGCCCCTGCCGAAGGATCTCGTTCTGTTCGGAGAGGTCGGGCTCGCCGGCGAAGTCCGCGGCGTCCGCCACGCCGAGACTCGTCTGCGCGAAGCCGCGAAGCTGGGCTTCGCGCGCGCCATCATCCCGGAGGCCACCGCCAAGCAGATACGACCGCCGGACGGCTTGATGATCACCGGCGTCAACAACGTCACGGACCTCTTCGCCGACCTGTGGTCGGTGGCCTGACGGCGACGAGCCTAAACAGGCGGGAGCTGATCCAGCAGGACCGTGTTCACCTGAACCGACGCGTTCGCCTTCAGCTCCTGGATGTAGCGATCGAAGAGGCGGCGCTGGCTCTCGTCGAGAAGGGCCGTGCGCACTTCCTCCATCTTTGCCGTCAACTCTTCCTCGGTCGGAACGGTGGCCTCACCGAGACCGACGACGATGTTGTCGCCGAGTACAGCGAACGACTCGTCGGCGACCGGGTTCTCGTCACTCAGTGCGAAGACCGCGTCCTTCAGCCCTTGATTGACGCCCATCCCCGGAATGTAGGCGGCCTGACGATTGAAGCTCTGGGAGGTCTCGACCGTGCGGCCCGCGGCCTCCGCGGCCTTGTCGAGAGAACCGAGCTCCTTGGCCTTGGCCAGCAGCTCCTTGGCCGCCTCGGCTCCCGCCTTCTCGGCCTCCGCCCGGCGGTAGTCGGCAACGACACGCTCACGTACCTCTTCGAGCGCCGGCGTCGTCGACGGGATCTTCTCGTCGAGCCTCGCGATGACGAACTTCTTCTCGACCGGAGTGACCTCGGTGTAGCTCCCGGCCTCGACCGTGAAGAGCGCGCTCGACAGCGGGAACGAACGACCGATTCCCGGCACCGCCGCATTCTGCGCGAAGGGCTCGGGCGTCTCGACCGTCAGACCGTTCTCGGTCGCAACCTCTTCGAACGTCTTGCCTTCCTCGATGGCGGCATACGCGGCGTCCGCGGCTTCCTTCGCCTTCTCGCCACCGCGCGCTTCTTGCAGCTCGGTCACGATCTCCTCGCGGACCTCGTCGAGATCCTTCACGCGCTCCTCGCGCACTTCCTCGACCTGGATGATGTGGAAACCGAACGGGCTCTCGACGATGTCGCTCGTCTGGCCCGGCTCGAGTGCGAACGCCGCCTCCTCGAAGGGGGGAACCATCCGCCCCTTGCCGAAGAAACCGAGATCGCCCCCCTTGGGCGCGGTGCCGGCGTCCTCCGACACTTCGGTCGCGACCGCGGCGAAGTCTTCGCCGTCGGCCAGTCGCTTCTGGACGGCGGCGATCTCGGCCCGGGCCTCCGCCGTCTGGTCCTCGGTGGCGCCGGGGTCGAATTTGATCAGGATGTGACGCGCGGAGACCTCGTGCGGCTGGGTGAATCGGCTCGTCTTGTTCTCTTCGTAGAAGCTCACGACGTCGTCGTCGGCGACCTCTACCTCCGAGGCGTACGCGGCCGGGGTGAAGACCAACATCGACGTCTTCACGGTTTCCGGCGTGGCATACTTGGCCTTGTTCGCCTCGTAGGTCGCTTCGAGCCCGTCTTCGTCGTCGATGTCGACGTGCTCTTCGAACTCGGCGGTGGGGAGCTTCACGAACTTGAAGGTCCGGGTCTCGAGCTCGGCCATCACCGTGTCGCGCACCGCCGCCTCGCTGACGAAGGCGCCGTCGGACACGATCTGCTGGAGACGCTGGATCGCGAGATCGCGGCGCAGCTCCTCCTCGAAACCGGCCGGCGTCTTCTGCTGGTAGCGGAGCGCCCGCACGTAGGCCTCCTTGTCGAAGCGCCCGTCGCGCTGGAAGCCCGGGCTCGCCAGGATCACGTCGCGCAGCTCGTCGTCGCTGATCGTGATACCGAGCTCGTTCGCCTGCTCGATCAGAACGGCTCGGTCGATCAACTGATCGAGCGCCTGCTGCCGGAGGTTCAGAGACTGACGCACCTCGGGGGTGAACTGGTCCTTGTAGGCGTTCTGATACGCCTGGACGAGTCGGAACTCGGCCCGCTGAACCTCGAGCGGCTCGATTTCGGTCTCCCCGACGGTCGCAACGGCTCCGACGCCGGGACCGGAAACGACCGCTTCGACCCCGAAGAAGACGAAGACGAAACAGACGACGCCAAGGATCAGCCAGATGATCCAGGACTGCTTGTGCTCACGGACGAAGTGCAGCATGGGCGGAATTGATAATCCCTTTGCCCCCCATCCGCCAGGGCGGAAAACGTCTCGTCGCCCGGGCCGTTTTGGAGGACACGGCCGTTTTGCCCCCGGTCCGTTGCTGCCCCCGGCGGGGTTCTGTTAACGATGGGCGTCTTCTGCCGATCGGGTCGCTCTTTCGGTGACCGTCGACTCGGCTTGAGGGGGGACTTGGGCGGCACATGATTTTCGATTCGCTCCTGGGCTGGTTCTCGAACGACCTGGCCATCGATCTCGGCCCCGCGAATACGCTGATTTATCTGAAGGGTGAGGGGATCGTCTGCAACGAGCCCTCCGTCGTCGCGATGCAGAAGGAGAGCCGGAGCGGTCGTCGCGTGCTCTCCGTCGGCGCCGAGGCGAAGCGGATGCTGGGCCGTACGCCGGGGAACATCATCGCCATCCGACCCCTCAAAGACGGCGTCATCGCCGACTTCGAGATCACCGAGGCGATGCTCCGCTACTTCATCCAGAAGATCCACAAGCGGAAGTCGCTGATTCGGCCGCGGATCATCATCTGCGTCCCCTTCGGCTGCACCGAGGTGGAAAAGCGCGCCGTTCGAGAATCCGCGGAATCCGCGGGCGCCCGGGAGGTCTATCTGGTCGAAGAGCCGATGGCCGCCGCGATCGGCGCCGGGCTTCCGATCACCGAGCCCACCGGCAACATGATCGTCGACATCGGCGGCGGCACGACCGAGGTGGCCGTCATCTCGCTCTCGGGCGTCGTCTTTTCGAAGTCCGTACGGGTGGGCGGCGACAAGATGGACGAGGCGATCATCCAGTACATCAAGCGGAAGTACAATCTGCTGGTGGGTGAGCGCACGGCGGAGTTGATCAAGATCACGATCGGGTCGGCCTACCCGTCGAGCGAGATCCAGACGATGGAGATCAAGGGCCGCGACCTCGTCGCCGGCGTGCCGAAAACCGTAGAGATTTCGGACGAAGAGATCCGCGACTCGCTGCTCGAGCCGATCAATCAGGTCGTCGAAGCGGTGCGGATCGGGCTCGAGCGGTGCCCGCCCGAGCTCGCGTCGGACATCGTCGACAAGGGGATCGTGTTGGCCGGCGGCGGCGCGCTCCTCCGAAACCTCGATGTGCTGCTTCGCGAGGAGACCGGACTGCCGATCATGGTCGCCGAAGATCCCCTCACGGCCGTCGTCATGGGAGCCGGCAAGGTCCTGGACGAATTGAGCCTCTTGAAAGACGTCACGATCTCCTAGACCACTAGTCTTGGTTCTCGTGCTCGAGCTGCTGCGACGTCGATCGACCCCGCTCACGACCGCGGGACTGATCCTCGTCTCGCTGGCGCTCCTGGTGACCAACAGCCGCGGGGGGCAGCGCGTCGATCCCCTGGGAGTCGTGTTTTTGGAGCTGGTGACGCCCATTGCGGACCTCGGAACCCACGTGTCGAGCACGCTGACGAGCACCTGGAGCGCCTACGTAGACCTCGTAGGCGCCCGCCAGGAGCGCGAATGGCTGCGAACACGCGTACGGGCCCTCGAGGAAGATGCCGACCAGGCGAGCGCCATCTCGGACGAGAACGAGCGCCTCCGCGCCCTTCTCGGCCTCCGGGACACCCTCCCGACCAGCGCGGTCGCCGCGCGGATCACGGGAGCCGAGGCGAGCGGGCTCTTCCGGACGGCGACCCTCAACAAGGGCGAGGCCGACGGGGTCTCCGAGGGATTCGCCGTGATCGCGGGAGGAGGCGTCGTGGGCCGCGTCGTCGCGACGAGCCCCCATGCGTCCCGCGTCCTTCTGCTCGACGACCATGCGAGCGGCGTCGACGCGCTGGTTCGCCGCACCCGAGCCCGGGGCATCGTCGAGGGAGGCTCGCAGGCCGGGTGCCGGCTGAAATACGTAAAGCGGCGCGAGGACATCCGGGTGGGCGACAAGGTCATCACATCCGGCCTCGACGGGATCTTCCCGAAGGGCCTGGCGATCGGCGAGATCGTCCAGCTCAGCGAGGAAGAGCACGGCCTCTACCGGACCGCCGAAGTTCGGCCCGCGGTCGAGTTCGCCAAGCTCGAGGAAGTGCTGGTGGTGGAGCCGCCCACCCGTGAGGTACCACCACCCCCGACCCAGGCGGCCGTGACCGGGGACGGACCCGGCGGATGAGGGCGCTCCTCCTCTTCGTCCTGGCCGGCGCGCTCTCGGTGGTACTGCAGACGACGCTTCTCGAACGTGTGAGCTTCCTGCCCGCCGCCCCCGATCTCATCGTCGTGCTTTGCGTGTATCTCGGTCTCCACTACCACTCGGTGGGGGGAGCGACGGGGGCGTTTCTGCTCGGCTATCTGCTGGATACTTTTTCCGGCTCGCCGCCAGGACTTTACGCTCTGGCGATGACGTTGGTGTTCGCTTTGGTGTACCTTGTTTCCAAACGACTATGGGTAGAGAACCCCGTAACCAGCGTCGCCGCCGTCGCCCTCGGCTGCGGCGTGAAAATCGCCACCGTCGTGACGTACTTCGCGCTGGCGGCGCCGTTGAACGTCGGTTGGCTGAGCCTGCTGCGGACGTTGTTCTTCGAGGCGTTCTTCGCTCTGTTGTTGTCCCCGTTTCTCTTCTCGGCCCTGGACGCGAATCTGCGACCGATACGAAAGGCCAAGAGACCCCGTGCGATTGAGTAGTCGCGATACGCCGCACGAGTTCCGACGCACGATCGTGATCGCCGGGCTGATCGTCGTGGCGGTATTCGGCGTGCTCGGCGCACGGCTGTACTCGTTGCAGGTCGGGGAAGCCGAACGCTGGAGCTCACTGTCGGAGAACAACCGCATCCGGCTCCAGAGGATCCCCCCCACCCGCGGCTTGATCCTCGACGCGAACGGCTCCCCGCTCGTCGACAACCGACCGGCGTACGACGTGGTCGTCGTGCCGGAAGACACGAAGAACCTCGAAGCGACCCTGGAGCGCGCGAGCACCCTGCTCGACCTGCCACCGACCCGGATCGAAACCTTGAAGAAAGCCGCCCGCAAGCGGCCGGCCTACGAGGGACTGACGGTCTACCGCGACGTCGATTGGGACACGGTCGTCGCTCTCGAGACCCGGCAGCTGGAGCTTCCCGGCGTCAACCTCGAGGTCGGTCCCTTGCGCACCTACCCGCTCGGCGATTTCGCGTCGCACCTGCTCGGGTACGTCGGCGAGGTTTCCGGATCGGATCTCGAGGCCGGCGAGGGCTACCGGATGGGGGACCTCATCGGGAAGTTCGGAGCCGAACGCGCCTGGGAGAGCTATCTGCGCGGCGTGGCCGGTGGGCAACAGATCGAAGTCAACTCGCTCGGGCGACGCCTTCGTGTGCTGTCTCGGGTACCGGAGACGCGGGGCAACAGCCTCGTGCTCACGATCGACCGACGCCTGCAGCAATTCGCCGAGCAGCTTCTCGAAGGGAAAGAGGGCGCGATCGTCGCGATTCGCCCGAATACCGGCGAAGTCCTCGCGATGGCCAGCAAGCCCAGCTACGACCCGAATCCGTTCGCGCGCGGAATCCGCCAGACGGAGTGGAACGACCTCGCCTCCGCCAAGCACGACCCCCTGTCGAACCGCGCGCTGCAAGGTCAGTATCCGCCCGGGTCGACATTCAAGATCATCACGGCGGCAGCGGCGCTCGAAGAGGGCATCGTCACGCCCTTCTCACGGCTGTACTGCGGCGGTAGCTACCGCTTCGGCAAACGCCGATACCGCTGCTGGAAACGCGGGGGGCACGGCTCGGTCAACCTGCACGACGCGCTCGTGCACTCGTGCGACGTCTACTTCTATCAGGTCGGAAAGCAGCTCGGCGTCGACACCATCGCCGAGTACTCACGCCGGTTCGGCCTCGGCGCGCGTACCGGGATCGCCCTCACGAACGAGAAGCCCGGCCTCATCCCCACCAGCGAATGGAAGAAGCGGCGCTTCAACGAGCCCTGGTACTCCGGTGAGACCCTCTCCGTGGCGATCGGACAGGGCTACGTCCTCACGACGCCGCTCCAGATGGCCAACGTGGTCGCAATGGTCGCGAACGGCGGGGTCCTTCTCCGGCCCCAGTACGTCAGCCGGGTCGAGTCCCCCCACGGCGAGGTCGTCGAGCAGCTCGAGCCCGAAGTGCTCGGGGACGCCGGGCTGCGCCGCTCGACTCTTCACCAGATCCGCGAGGCGCTGCGCGACGTCGTCAACAGCAAGCGAGGCACGGGAAAGCGCTCGAAGCTCCCTACGATCGACGTCGGAGGCAAGACCGGCACGGCGCAGGTCTTCAAGATGGGTCGCAAGGCCGTCAAGACCGAGCACATGGCTCGCCATCTGCGCGACCACGCGTGGTTCGTCGCCTTCGCACCGGTCGACGAGCCGGAGATCGCGATCTCGATCGTGATCGAGCATGCCGGCAAGGGCGGCGGCGCGGTGGCGGCGCCACTCGCACGAGATCTGGCGGACTTCTACTTCGCGCTGACTCGAGGCCGCGACTATCAACTGACGGACGCCCATACGTCGTCCGGCGTCGAAGTCGCGGCGATCGCCGGTTCGATCGGGGAATCGATCGATGGCTCCTCGGAGAACGAGAGGCTCGTCGAAGCGCCCACAGAGGCGCTGCGCGTCGAGATGAGCGACGAGGTTCGCGCACGCATGCTCGCGAGACACGGTCGAGGTTGAGAGCTCTCCGATGCGTTTGATGTTCGACCGACGCTTGATCGCGCACTTCGACGGACTGCTGCTCCTGACGACGCTCGCGATCCTCGGCCTCGGAACGATGACGGTCTACAGCGCCACGTACGACGCCAGCACGGCGACGCACACCTCGCACGCGTTACGGCAGGCAACGGTCGGCACCGTCGGCCTCCTGGGCCTCCTGCTCGCCGTGTTCTTCGACTACAGGAAGCTCGAGCGATACGCGTTTTTGATCTACGCGCTCGGGCTCTGCCTCCTCGTCGCGGTTCCACTCTTCGGATCGATGGGCGGCGGCTCGCGTCGGTGGCTGACCTTCGGGCCGGTCACGCTGCAACCGTCGGAAACGATGAAGCTCGCAATGATCGTCCTGCTCGCGCGACTGTTCCACCACCGGTCGCATCCGGGCGGCCTCCGCCTGCGGGACCTCGCGGTCCCGACCCGGGTGACGATGGTGCCGGTACTTCTGATCCTGGCGCAGCCGGATCTCGGAACCGCGGGCGTGTTCCTGTTCGTTTTCGCGAGCATGTTGCTTCTCGCCGGGCCGACGCCGGGCACGCTCGGGCTTCTGGTCCTGGCCGCGCTCGGCGCGATTCCCATCCTGATGTCGCAGCTGAAGCCCTACCAGCTAAAGCGCATCACGACGTTCCTGAATCCTGAACTCGACCCCCTCGGCGCGGGCTACCACGTGATTCAATCGAAGATCGCGATCGGATCGGGTGGGCTCACGGGGCGTGGCTACCTGCACGGCACCCAGAACCAGCTGAACTTCCTGCCCGAGCAACACACCGATTTCATCTTTTCGGTCTTCTCGGAGGAGTGGGGCTTCTTCGGCGCGATCGGCTTGATCGGGCTTTACGTGCTTCTGATGCTGCGTGGCCTCGTCGTCGTGAACCGCGCGAAGGAACGCTTCGGGGCCCTCCTCGCCTTCGGCGTGCTCGCGAACATCTTCTGGCAGGCCGCCATCAACCTCGGGATGACGACGGGCCTGCTGCCCGTGGTCGGAATCACTCTGCCCTTCTTCAGCTACGGCGGCTCGTCGCTCGTGACGCTGCTGCTGAGCATCGGCCTCGTCATCAACGTCAACATGCGCCGCAACTCCCGAGACCGTCTGCCGCGGCTTTAGCGCCGGTCTGGCGCAGGTCTGGCGCAGGTCTGGCGCAGGTCTGGCGCCGCCGTGGTTGGGCGATCCGCTGGCCAAGAGTCGGCGGGTTTGCGACGTTTTGCACGATGGGAGGTCGGGGGCGGGGGCTGGCCGCAGCAGTGGCAATTGCAGCGATCGCCTTGCCCTCGCCGGCTCACCCCGTCGGCGGCGCCGCGGCCGACGAGGCTCCGGGCGACCACGCGATGGCCGCGGCGGAGGAACGCACCCCGCCGCCAAAGAAGCGCGGCGTCTACCGCATCCACGAGGACGTCGACGAGACCAGGGACTTCCTGGACGAGTTTCAGGACGAGCTTCGAGAGAACGATCTCGTCGTGGGCTTCGACGCCGCGTTCTACGATCAGTACGCGAGCGACGTCCGCAAGGGCGGCAACAACGCCGCGACCTTCACTTGGCAGCTCTTCGTCGACTACGAGGTCTACGACGCGAAGGACAAGGGCGCGTTCCACTTCACCGGGACCTTCCTCGGCAGCACCGGGCTCGACTACGACGATCGCACCGACGCACTTTCCGATCGGGTCGGGTCCATCTCGATCGTGAACGGCAACGTGTATCCCGACGACATCGCGTTCGACGAACTCTACGTCCACTGGGTGTCGCCCGAGGCCCGGTGGGTACTCGCGCTGGGCAAGCTCGACATGTCGTACTTCTTCGACACGAACCGGGTCGCAAACGACGCCTACCGCCAGTTCACGGCCTTCACTTTCGAAAACGACATTTCCATCCCGTTTCCGATCTACGGCGGTTTCGGGCTGCTCGGTCGCTGGAACCCGACCGAAGATACCTACCTCCTCGCAAGCGCGAGCGACGCATCTTCGAACGAGCGAGTCCCCTGGGGCAGCGTCGCCGACGGATCCTGGTGGCAACTCCTCGAGTTCGGAATCACGTTCGAGCCGCGGGCGCTGGGCACCGGCAACTATCGGATCACGGGATGGCACAGCGACGCGGGCCCGGGCAACGGCTTCGGGATCGGCATCAACATCGATCAGAATCTCGGCGTCGATTGGCTCATCGGCTTTCTGCGCGCGGGGACCGGCGATCCCTCGCAGACCGACATTCAGACCGCGTTCTCCGGCGGCGTGTCGGTCCAAGACCCCTTCGGTCGCACGAACGACGAAGCCGGCGTCGGGCTCTCGTGGGCACACCCGACCGACGGCACTCGCGACGAGACGTTCTTCGAGACCTTCTACCGATTCTCCGTGACGAAGCGCGTGTCGATCTCACCCTTCTTGCAGCTCGTGATCGATCCCGCCCAGAACCTCGAAGACGAGTACAGCGTGATCGGCGCCGTGCGCCTTCTTTGGATGCTGTGATCGCGGGCCGGAACGAAAAACGGCGAGTCCTTTCGGACTCGCCGTTTTCGCATCACGGAGCGGCAAAACGAGGCGTGTGACTCACGCCACGGCGCTATCGATCGCCGCGGTCAGCTGTGCCTTCGGAACCGCGCCGACGATCTGCTCGTGGACGCTACCGCCTTTGAATACGATCAAGTTGGGGATCCCCCGCACGCCGTACTTCGCCGGCGTCTGGGGGTTGTCGTCCACATTCATCTTCACGACCTTGAGCTTGCCGTCGTACTCGCCGGCGAGCTCTTCGACGATCGGGGAGATGGCTCGACAGGGACCACACCAGGGGGCCCAAAAGTCGATCAAGACCGGGGTCTGCGAGGACAGGACCTCGGAGTCGAACGTTGCATCACTGATCTCGGAAACTTCAGCCATTTGCGGCCTCCTTTATTCGTCGAAGCGAGATAATCACGCTAGCAGCGCCCCGCAACCCATTCCACCAATCAAACGATTCCACGCTTGGCGTCGGTCGCCAAAAGCTTGGGATTGCTCACCTCGAGCTTGTCGCGCACGCGGCTGCGCACGAAGGCGATCAAGAGATCCCACTCGTCCGAGCCTTCGTCGATCTCGCCAGCCCGAA
>JAULKQ010040730.1:0-27429 GCA_032356285.1 Smithsoniella earleae | reverse complement strand
TTGCCATGCTTGCCAACCAGAACATGGACAGCGGGCCTTCTGGCAAACTCATCCTTACATCCACCTGCGTTATGGTGTGCCCTCCCTGTAGGCACGCCTGGCTATGCATTTGCGTCCATGCGTTCATTGTGGAGTGCTTCAAGGTTTGGCGAAAATTGATAGCGTGTTCCGGTGCGTAATTGGTGTATGTGTTACAACCCGTGAGTAGCTTCTGAATATATATATTATGCAATACGGATTGATTGTGTGAGAAAGATCAAGCATTTCCTTGCCCGGGCCGTGGGTTGAGTATGCGTCGGCTCCCTAATAAGGGAGTGGTGAGCACAGATGGAAGGGGACTGGCAGCTCTCTACTATCTGGGATTCACTACGGTAACCACTGCTATTTTATTTTACAGCATATGCTACGAACCCTGGCGGTTTAACAGTATGCAGCAACTTAATCTATTTTTCTGAATCTAGTGTAGCGATTCGCTGGTTGAGAAAGCATTGATTGTGGGATCCGGTTTGGGGAAGCAGCATAGTGAGGATTGTGCTTGGCTTGGTCATGCTCCAGCTCTTGTATGCAAACGTTATTGTTATGTGGCGATTTAGACAACGACGGGTATCAATGTAATTTTTTTTTGCTGTCCAAAGCAAAGGTAGTGGTGGCGTGGCGAAACAAAGGAGGGGATATCCTTGTGATGACCCTCGACGACATCGAGAATGTAGATGTGTCGGTTGCTCGTCGAGCAGGAGCACAACAGGGCAAGCAAACGCGAAGGTTCAGCTCTAGAGAGGTGTGAGGAGATGTAGTGTTGGTATTATACGTGGGACGGTGCAGAGGGGTGTAGTTTTGTGCAGAGCAGCTGATTCGTGACTTGGCAGAATGTGCGTGTGCCAGTGGGAATGTTGGCAAGGCGCGGTTTGTGCGATGCTATTTTACCCTCGTTTCGTGCTGCTCGATTAGATCATCTTTCTCCCCTACGTTGGCACTGTACTTGAAATGGATGGAACCGAATTTGTGTTGCGAATGGGCTCCATCGAGGTCTTAACCACAACTTTGTGTTTTTCTGCCCGCTACAGCAGTTCGAGGCTTGTCCCCTAGTGCATGCAGTGCAGTCATACTCCTTTTCGTCGTCCTGAGTCCCGGAACGCCAATTATTGCTCCTCTCGTTACCTTGCGCTGCGCTCTGCTTAAGTAGTTCGAAAGATGGAGTATTCGCAGTACAAAGTAGGTTCTAATGACACATTCAAGTACACTTCTGAGGATGTATGGGAGAAAGCTGGCCTATTCAGGAAGCACAAAATGCAGGTAAAACAAGATCGCCCCACAGTTTGTGCGTTTCGTGTAACCACGAGGAAGTAAGCATGTCTTTGGCTAGGGGGAATAAGATTATTATCTAGCGGTTTGTTTATCTTTAGGCCATAGGATCAGCCGCGGAGTTCAGGAAAGAGAACAATTTCTGTCTTGCGATTAGAAGCGCTTACAATTTTGTTTGACTTAACTGTATGTCGCTGGCTTGATGACCGAAATTGCTTTGATTGTTTCTATAATTGAGCGGTGCTTGGAACACTTTCACGTTGCCTGAGGCAAAGCGGCTCAGGCTGAATCGATCTAGCAGAGTCTTTCCTAAGCAGGGTCCATAGAGGCGTACAGCCACTGTTGCTCGTTGAATCCCTGGATTTTCTTAGCATTAAGAATGCTGTTTTGACCTGGGAAACTGGCTACAAGTGTGGCTGTAAGAGTCCTATATGCACTAGTAAGTCAGCGGGGATAAGGGGAGCATGCCACATATATTTTACAGTACTCCTGTCATTTACAAAGAACCTTTAGGCGTTACAAATGCCTGAGTTGCAGGAGTACGAGTACACTGTTCATCGGTTGTCCAGGTTGACATGTGTGCTTTCTAATGCAGGTTTTGATTACTGTGCTTGTGAATGGAGGTGCATCCCCCTACATGCTCCAATACTGGAACCTGTACGACGTTGAGTCTGGGAGTAAATCCCCTCCCTCTCAGAGTTTGGCAGTACTTGGTGCTCAGTATCCTGATGACCTAGAGGGAGCCCCCGTTTTCAAGCCTTCACGCAGCGGACAGTACGCTTTACCTCGCAGGGGCTCACATATCTGCATAACAACTTTTCATGCTGCACTTTTGTTGAATGTTGACTTGTTTCAAGAATAGATGCTGAATTTGCTGGATATTAGCCTCATCTGAGAGTGCTTTGTGCCACAGGCCTGGTATGGATACTATGGCAGGATCTGTCATTGACAGTATTCACGACTTCCAACGACAAGGTGGCTTAAACCGCCAGTTTGCACATCTGGACAAAATGTTCCATGAGTACCTTGTTGCTCGTACTGAAGAGCTTGAAGAACTAACAGAGCCGCAGCAGCTTGCGTCAAGAAGCGACATTACTACGGCTGATCTTCCTGTGCAGTAGATAGTATGGATCTTCCTTTATGATCACCGGCCATGTGTTTGTTTCAGCGGCCCGGTGGGAATCCTGAACAGCCAAATCTGGCATGTGATATTACCTACTTGTGTTTGGTGGACTGTAAACAGGACCTGTTTGCTCGCAGTCCCACAGTCAATTGTGCATTTGATGTTTTACCTGAGTTCAAATTTTGATGCTCAGGTGTTGTACAGACTTAACACCTATAACTGCGATGAGTAAAAGCGATGTGTTCAGTAATGACATTTTTGCTTTGCATACTTTGCACTATGATCTAAGTAGAATAATAGAATCGTGCTTAGACAAGTGGTGTAATTCCCAACCTCGATAGGGCAATTTGAACATTGGAGCAAGCTTCTACTCCGTTTAAACAATTTTTGGCTGGGATCCCGAACTTATCGATATGCTCCGCTAAAGAAATTGTTGTGTTTTTTATTGGGCATAACAGTGTGCATCTCATCTTGCCGGCCTTGTCATTTCATTTGTAGGTGCAATCTACTAGATATGCTCCAACACAATGACTTGTTCATTTTCCTCAGAATGTCATTACAACAAAATAGTGACATAACATCTCAGTACGGAAATTAAAGGGCCTGAATATACTAGCACGTGGGTAAAGCACTAGTACACATCAAAAGCTTTGAAGGACTTGACTGATGTCGACAATTTTTCCTTCATCTTTCCCCATCGGGATTCCTTTGACCCAGTAGTGAAGAGCATTAGATTCCCGTTTGCCACAGTTGCGACAGCTACAACATGTCTTGTGAATCGTGACGACTTCTGAAGAAATTCGAAAGCAATGTAGTCCCTGCAGGCAACGAGAGTTAACTGACCGGGAAGCAAGCTGGTTTGGTGATAGCACGTTGCAACAAGTTGATGAGCAGCCTTCTTCAAACATTCAGTTTGTGAAATGATCTTTTTATCATGGAGCTGCTTCAAAGTCATGTATTGGTGGAAGCAGTACACCAGCGGAAAAACAAGCTGCTTACCTGCCATCCGCTTCCTCGGATGTTGACTTGATTAACTGCACCTCGTCAGTACTCCGAGCAAGGACACTATTTGCGAGTGTTCCTGCTACTTCGTTCGTTGGGCCATATTCTGAAATGGATTTTTTTTCAGTTGGAGTCAATTGCACTGAGACTGATTCAAGGGGCTCAATGACGTCCTTGTAAAGGGCGTCCACGCCATTTACCGATACTTCCTGCCAGCCAAAAGGAAACAAGAATTCGTAACCATCACCGGTGTCTCGTACGGCTTGAAATCCTTTGGGCACCTTTGCTAGAGCTGAACCGGGCACGCTTAACACTGATAAGCCAAGCATTGCAGCAGATTCGACAACGTTTCTCCTACAGTATTTTAGACGATAACGTTACAGGCATTTTCCATCATAAATACACGATCTATGAAAGACATGCTGTAGTGCTCAACGACACTTCGGTTACTTGTAAGATGCTCGGCAAGACTCCTACTTAGCGTTTCAGCGCTTGGGTACAGAAGTAAAAAAAACAAATGCAGCTGCGTGAGAGTATACTCTTGTACAAAGTACACGGTGAGTTTGACCCACATGATGAACACAGAATCTAAGCAAACCCAGGAGGAAACTCTTTCGACCGGACCATTTAGGATACAAGCATGCAATTCACGTAATTATACAGTTACGGGGAAACAAAAATTGGCGTGTTTCAGTATGGTTATCCCCATAAAAAGCAATGGGTTCCTTACCGATTCACGATCTCAGGTTGCGCTCTTGTGGTTGTAGTTCGTCGCCTGCTGAGCCCAGTGCAGCGACCGACAGAACTACATCTAGGTGTTACAGAACAACGCTGCATTCTTGTTATACACTTCATTTGCAACTGGCTGTACTCGAGTCCAAAGAAACTTTAGTCGCTGCCGCTCACCTCGAGATATTCGTTTCGGACAAATGGCTTTAAGCTGCAACCGGACCAAAATTACAGCCAGACCGAAATTTCTTGGCTGACTGCAGTTTGATTTAAACTTTTCTCGCCAAAGTTCAAGTTGAAGTGACCAAAGGCAGATTTTTTTCATGATTAACTCGTTCGGACGCATGCTTCGAATTGGAAACATGCATGATCAATCGAATGATGCCCCACCCCGATATTCTGGGTGAATCAAGCAGCGATAGTGCTGTAGGGATGAACTGACTTCATTAATGTTTGTGTGCTCCGCAAATGAAATTCCATTGCGAACATTTTAGCATTCTGTTATTCTGAACCCTGGCCCTGTAGGCTTCGGCCATGTAACTAAAAGCAAAGCATGTAATTAACAGGAATCCCAAGACGATACTTGTCAATGGCTCTATCACATAACATTCTGCTTCAAGAGGAGACGTGGTTTGTAGGCTGGAAAGGTGCTTACCAACGCATGGACAGTTGATTGTGTGAAGCATACAGCACGCGATGCAATATTCAAACCATAGAAGGTGATTATGGCTCCTGCATTGGCTACAATGTGGCAGGTGTACTGTACTTTTGCGTTATCACTGCTTCAGTATGATGTGGGATTGGGTTTCCCCACGAGTTTACAACGTATCGAATGTGGTTACTACATCCAAGCTACAACCACAAACAATTTTGCCAGAAGGTCACTGCCATTCATACAGTTGGTGCATCTGGGGAACAGATAGATGCATTAGTGTGGCGGGCTTATAATCAGGACAGCTCCTTTCATATTTTCGCACCTCGTAGCCTACGCCCCTGCCTCATTCACCTTATTTGCTCAAATTCCTTTTGGAGAACATTGCTTTCGGAGGCTTAAGTATGCATTACAGTGCAAACAAAGGTATGTTTTAGTAGCCAGTGACGTGCGATCTTCACCCGACCTTTTAGGACAATGGCACCGCTACTTGATGTTTCATCCGACTGCGAACAGAGCACCAAATAAGATGCCTGTCCTTAAATTGCTAATCTTGGGCGTCGAAAACGGGTTGAGCATGCACTTGAGAATCCGGATTTAATTAACACAACACGCCAGGTTATCTCAGTACCTGCTAAACGCCAACGCTGAAATGCAACTATTGCCGTATTTCTTGAGAAAAGTTTCAGATGCTGAGCATTCAGTCGTATGGTTGGAGAATCCCGAAGATTATTCCAAACCATCAGGAAACTATAGCTTGCAATTAATTGTAAGGAGAAAGGAAGAGTCGAGATTTGGCTTTAAGATTATTCGCAAGAGTTTGTTTCAGTCTTGATGCCCTTAAAGATCTCACTTTAAGGACAGAAGTCAACAGTGAATGTCATGAGCCAGATCTGCTTGCGAATGATAATGGAGTATCAACCATGCAAATCAGATTTAACCTCAGCATTCACAGGTGTATCTGTACAGGTATAAGATATAAGTCCATCCATTGGTACAGAACTTTCGTCATCGTTCTCCTCATCCACATATAGCCATGCTAGGACTCCTCAGCAGAATCCCTTTGGCCCCAGAATTCTTCTTGTTTCATTGATATTTGAAACCCCTCAGTGGTTTATTTGTGTCATTGCTTTTTTAATACTGGAGTATGCCTGTAATTCTTGCTATATTGACAGGCATGCAGATAAAGACCTAAAAGAAGAGATTACAGCTTGAACTAGTGCACGACAAGAGTCATTACCGCAAACCCTAGGTAATGCAGGCACTGCACCACAAGCTTCCTGTCACTGCCACTTTCTCCCAGGGAAATTTACTTGAACTTTATTCAAAGACCAAGCATCCACTCAAGCATACGTTCTAGACGAAGTATCAGCAGTGCGTAATGTCACAAGATCGATTTGTGTGGTTCATGCATGCACATAATCACGAGTAATGAACATATTCTCAGTCTAGAAGCTATTCACGCAGTTCTAAGAAAAATGATAGTAGTATCAATTCAAGCTCGCAAGCCACTGAAATGGATTTCTAGGGTTCCCATACGCTGTTACTTCTGCATAGCTGTGTTAGTAATACGATTCTGATATATGACGAAAGCACAACTGTTCTGTGTGCAGCCCAGAAACGCCTGTCGTAACCTTCGTAAAGCCAGAATCACGATTCTATTAACAGAGAAGTGTGGATGCTGAGTTACCGGCACAGTTGGTTGCTGCTCTGAGTTCCGGATGTGTTCTCTAAGAGACCCGCATCCACGAGAGGTATATATTCACATGACCAAGCTCGCAGTAATTGAATGAACGTTACGTGCCAAAAACTTGGGTTCCCCGTTTCATACTCCAATTTCTTGTGTACAGTATCGGGGTATTCCCACATGAGCGTGTGCGTAGAAACTGCCGTCAACTCCAAAATCACTGCACAGGCAACGTAGGCACGAGCAGGCCGTTTATGTATAAAACAGAAAAATAGCCATCCCGGCGTTTCATCTGACGTTGAACTACTTGCGTTTACTTTTTCAAAGCTTTTATCATGCAGATTGATAGGTGAGTACCCGCCAAATTTGCTAACGAGCTGGAAAATTCAAATCTCTGATACAAGAGTGTTTCGTGCTCAGTTATTTCACCGCAAACATGGAGCCGCTACGTAGGCGCCCCAGAAATTCAGTAGTAATGATTTGAATTATGTACGAAAGACTTCCTATTGTATTCCCCTTCGCAAGAATTCTTTTGGGCTAGCTAATGTGTCCGAAGAATGCTGGAGTAGTGCATGCATATCAGTAATGCATTTGAATCAGATGCCTGAGTGGATGTGGTCACATGGTACCCTGCAAGCCAACTGTACAATTCCGACGCCACGATCATCGTAAATTTAATTGAAAGAGGAGATAGCTGCAAATAGTCCAGCAGTTTGCGTACCTTGCTGATCTAGGCTGAGACAAGATGGTTTCCGCACCTTGCTCCGCTGCACACTCCCGCAACGTTCGTTTCCCGGACACGCCACGTTCTTTTCCAAGGTTGTCAAAGTGTAAAAGGAATGTTCACGTCACCCGGGCAGTAGCGGCACCAACTGACACAGACTGGAATGCAACTGCCGAGTCTTTGGAAGGCAAATCTCCGCTTGAGGTTATGGACCATGCGCTCGCTACATTTGGTGATCAAGTTGCAATTGCATTCTCTGGCGCCGAGGATGTCGCACTGGTGGAGTATGCTCACCTAACAGGACGGAGCTATCGCGTGTTTTCTCTTGACACGGGACGGTTAAACCCAGAGACATATCAGCTATTTGACGCTGTGGAGAAGCACTATGGAATCAAGATCGAGTACACTTTCCCGGAAACTGAGGAGGTAACAAAGCTTGTGCGCGAGAAAGGATTATTCTCCTTCTATGAGGACGGACATCAAGAGTGCTGCAGGTGGGCTACGTCCTGAATAACTCTTGTGAATCAATTCGACGTATCCCGGTTATTCATCATCTATTCATCTTTACTGGAGAATCTGTATCGTTCAAGCTCACAATTCCCGTTTTTTCTGCAGGATTCGCAAAGTTCGCCCACTCCGTGCTCAGCTCAAGACTCTGGAGGCGTGGATCACGGGGCAGCGTAAAGACCAGTCGCCGGGTACACGGGCTGCTGTACCACCAGTTCAAGTTGATCCAGTTTTTGAAGGAGTGAGCGGTGGAGAAGGCTCTCTAATCAAGTACAACCCCTTGACAGATATGACGTCAGCCGAGGTCTGGAATTTCCTTCGAATTATGAATGTACCAACCAACAAGCTGCACGAGTGCGGTTACATATCTATTGGCTGTGAGCCCTGCACTCGTCCCGTGCTTCCCAATCAGCAGGAACGCGAGGGACGTTGGTGGTGGGAAGACGCGAAGGCCAAGGAGTGCGGCCTGCATTCCGGAAACGTTTCAGCTGATGCCGAGGGCGGTGTTGCAGGGGAGACGCCTGACCTTTGGGCTTCGGGTGTGTACAGATCTTGCCGTCCACATGTTGTCGAGTGTAGTTCTGAACTGAATTGAAGATGTTCTGCAGACGGTACCTCTGTTGAGTCCCTGGATAAAGCTCGCATCGAAGAACTTGCCAGTGGAAAGCGCGATAAAGACACCATGGTTGTTCTTTACGCACCATGGTGCCAGTATTCACAAGGATTGGAGAGTGACTACGAAGATTTCGCGAAGGAAGCATCAAGCTCAAAGCTCCGGGTCGCAAAATATCAGGCCGATGTTGACAAAGACTATTCAAAGACCATTGGCCTCACCACGTACCCAACACTTTTGTACATGCCCGAGGGTAATGATAAGATCATCAAGTACACCTCTGATCGCAGAACCGTCGAGTCCTTGACCATGTGGGCAAAGGCGATCGGCGGTTTGTGAGCAACGTCCACAACAGAGGAATTGTACAGCTAGTTCACACTTGTCAAATTTATCGAAGTAATTTTTGATGGCACGAATGCCACCAATAGCTGCGAGTTGCTACTTGCTTACTTGATGTGCTAGGGTGACGCTGCACATCCACAATCAATCGGAGAGAGTTTTTGTAATCCAGTTTCAGGCAACACGCATGGTTGTTATTCACTAGTCCTGACAGTGAGTTAAGACAAGCTGGAAGTGGAATATCATCTGGAAACACCACGTGTTCACCAGAAGTTTCAACTCTGAACCAAGTGCTCGCACTGAGTCATTTACATCTGGCACTCCGGGTCATTTACATCCGGCACTTTGAGTACCGGGATTCCACTACGAGCTGTTGCGAATGAACAATGCACTACAATGACGAGTGAATCTCACGAGATAGTAACAGCTTTGCATGGTATTTGTTTAAATCTGCTTGCTGTATCGATTACCATTCAGCACCTCGCTAGGCCATTGCATATGTGATATCATTGTACACGTGGAACGCATGTTGAATTCATGCTGGAAAACACGATGTTCATGTGGAAAGTACAAGCAATAATACCGAGAGGCTAGCCCATTTAATCTTGCTTGACATAACTATGCAGTTTGACTTCATGGCTTAAACCAATCTGCCCGCAACAGAGGTACAGCGAAAGTTCTCTCAAAGCTCCTTCTAGGTGAGGTTACTACCGTTCACATGAAACGGCATACGTCCTGAAATTTGAGCTCAACTGAAGTATAATAGCATTGTGGTTGGAATACCCCTTCACTACTGCTGGAAAATTAACGGTATGTAAGACTCTAATAGATGTGAAGATGCTGAATGACCATGGCCGTTCATAGGCATAGAGACATCTGCTTGACAACGGTAAAATTTACAGGGAGAACGTCACCAAGAGATTCGATGATGCTCTCTAGAGTGGCGAAGCCGTTGAATAATACACGGACTATGGCACGAGCAGCTCCGGAGCCCGCCTCCCAGCATCCACAGGAACGGGAACCTGCCGGTAGCGAGGTTGTCAAGTTCACTTATAATTCTGGGGGCCATTACAAAGCAACTTTGGAAGAAGTGTTTAAGCCACTTCTTAAGGGAGCAACTGGTGCTCCCATGAAACAAATAGACGGTAGTGAGCGGCCACGTGCTCCTTGGAGTATGTCCTGGTGTGCATGTTTCCCATGCAAAGACTCATATCAGATATTCAGTGAGTTCTCGTCAACACAATGCTTAGTTGCAGGCAAACGAACGAGCGGAACACTCTCTGGAACGATGAGCTGAAGGTTCAGCTTCTCAAGGTGTGCGAGAAATTCCGTAATGTTCAGCAGGGTACTCAGGCTTCCTTTTGTCCGTTAGTGCGAGTTGAGACGTGAGTTACAAAGCAATAATGTCTCGCAGAAAGTTGCCGCTCAAAAAGCTGCGCTTTCCACAGATGAGCTGGAGAAGCGGTTGGACACGCTCGTTACTCTTTTGCCAGATATTCAGCATCGCATCAGGGCAATGAAGCCCGAGCTACTAGTCAAACTAATAGACGATCGCGAAGCGGTAGCACAGAGACTCATTTCGCTCAAATTAATTTTTCCTTCGGCAGGTACGACCAACGAGGCTGCGCTTGCATGGTTTACCTCCGCCAAGTAGCAGTCTCAGTTGTATTTGGATGCAGATTGCTCGAAGATGCTGGCAGCAGACCTGAGCCTATTGAGTGAGGCCTTGGAGAGCATAGAATCAAGAGCGGAATCCTTGAAAGAGTTTCTACCGGGAGTGAATATCGACAAACTAGTTCAGGTAAGTTGGTGAACAACTGCAGCCCAGTAACACTTTCCCGGAAGCTTTTAAGCTCTATGAATGTTTGACTCAAATACATGATGTTGGGTGTCCTATCTGAAGTTGAGGTGAGCACAGTTCACCAGCACAGGCAAACACGGAAACCATGCAGTACTCTCGCTTAATACTTGTGGGAATATTAGCACTCTGTCAGAAAAACTCGACCTGTTTTATGCTCCTGAGAGCACACAGTACAAATGCGTGGCTAAATCACTTCTAGGCGAGAAATTTGGCGTCGTAGCTACCAGTGAGCCCTCTCTAGGAGGCTGATGTCAACATAATTTACTCTAGAACTCATCTGTGCTGCGAATTTTAAGCAACTGACCAGTATTTCATCTTGTTACTTGCTCGAGTTGCCTTGTTGCACTGCTTCACTTGTGCTTGTCACTGTATTTTGAAGCCCATTGGTGAGGACAGCGTGTTCCAGTGCCAGCCTTATAAATCTACGATTTACGAAAGAAACTCCCGAGAGTCTTCTCTGCATTGTAGATCACCTCTGAAGAATGATAGTGAAGCTACCCCGATACATTGAGTAATGGCATTGCAACATGAAATTGTGGTTTTCAATACAGCTGGCCCGGCAGTACAGCCTTTTCAACGAACAGTGGTGAACTACAAGCTACAGTTTGGTGTGGAAGAAGTAAATCGGTCCCATTTCACAACTAGCAATCAATTGCATGTTTGTAGCCATGAGCATTGTTCATGCATCTCAAGGGGTGTGCATTCTAGTGGTTGTTCACCCTATACTGCTTTTGTATGATCTGTAATCCAGCGTAAGTAGTATTGTAACTTCAGCTAGTGGTACAAAAGCTTTGGTGCTCACTAGACTGCTGAAAATTGTAGTGAGGTTGAGTTCAGTTGCTCTTGTGCAGGACAATCCCTGTGTCCTCTCAGTTTCGAGCTTCAAGGCAGCGATTGAAGATGCCAAGCGCTTGATGCCCAACATGAATATTGAGAATATGCTTGAGGTAGACCCAGAGTTCATCCTGTCACTGCAGTCAAAGAGGGATATGATTCCATACGATGCTGTGCCAGGATCAGAGCACTCGTATGTAAGTACCGCTTATGTACTCTGGTTACCATAATAGCAGATGTTGGCGAGAATTTTTTTTTGTTGGCCTTGTGATACAACAGTTTTCTTGTAAGACCGTATGAGGCTGTTTGTGGTGAGCAAAATCAAATATCGCTGCGGTGGTTTCACCAACACCTACCAACAGCAGAACTGCAAAGCATTCCTTGATGCACCAAGTCCGAGATGGAAATTGGGAGAAAATAAAATGATGTTGAAAATCATCTCTAGTGGACATAGTTTGATCCATAATGTACTCGTGTCCATGGGATCTCATATTAGGGCGAATGCTTGCTGGTTCAGCAGATTAGATGTACGCAAATCTTTGTGCTCTTAGCTCTTGCATTTCAATCAATACACCGACCTGTACGCGGGAAGGCACAAATCTCACAGAGCATGGATGGATGCGGGAACAAGAGTAGCTGAATAATTCAGAACAGAAACTAGCGTTTATGAAAGGAAAAGCCTGAGATATGCTGCACTACTGTCAAATACTAGGCTAAAGCAAGGTTCATAATGACTAACAGCTGTAAGTCACATCTCATCTAGGGACCATACATCTGTTCCAAGCATTCATAACTTCCCACTGCTCTAGAAGTCCTGTTGCATTTCTCGTGTATGCTCAGCTTGTAAGATGGATGATGCTCCTAATCTCCCTAATTTCTCCCTGACTAATCTCCCCTGGCTGGCTTGGCTGCCTCTGGGATGAAGTGTGAATCAGAGCAGACGTTTTAGGCGCACAGATTTTGTGGAAGGTTTGCACTGTGCTGCCCTACTCATGCACGACAGTAATCAGCGCAATTAGATTTGAAGATCATAAACCACCAGATGGACTGAGAATTGCCTGCTGAACTCACGGTGATACCACAACCAGCCTTCAAGCGTAGTTAACCTACGCTGGCGGTAATGCATCTGCACACCCACCGTTCATGGTACCCCAAAACTCAGTCACGACATTGAGATACCCAGTGCATGTTCCACTACCCATGTGCTTTTAGTCGCTCATGCTAGAACTCTGACAAAGTGAGTCAGGAGACAGTATATAGGCTGTATGCGAGAGGCAGTACAGATTTACAACAGAACTAATCAGATTCAAGCACACATAAGAATCATCAGTTCGTCTCCGCACACTCTGGCCAAGATGCAAACGTGCCTATTTCTAATCCCCGCAACTCTCACACATGCTCAACACCAACAACGAACTCAGAATTTCTAGTTCATCCAGCACATAAAGTCTAATGGCTACCTTCGCCTCGATGACGGTGACGAATCGTCATCTAGCGTAGTCCACTCCGCGTCTATGACCTGTCCACCATCGTTTTGCTGCCACTGCCGTTGCGAGTTGAATCCTTGCGCTCCTCCAAAGCCCGGCCTGTTTCCGAAGCCTTGAGTCGTTTTGTAACCCTGCTGCGCTTTTTCGATATTGCGTTTAAGCAAGGGCAGCACCAGCAGCGGCAAAATCCACCACAACAAGAATAAGATGTTGAGGATCTGCGAACTCAAGTATCAATTTAGAGCAGTCATCCTCTAGCGTCCACTGCCACATCACTCTCAACATTCAAAGTCGTAATATCGAAGTGCTGGTTGAGAAACCGCAGACAATTCGACACGCGGAAATGATTATAATAGGCCTTCTTCAAAGCTTTCCAGCTCCAGCTACAGCTACTATTCAACCTACTGGCGGTAACTACGGACAATTCTGAGGTTGTGTGCGACGGCACAAAGCCAATTGATTCGCTGAAAAATTACAGGCTGCTGGGAACATGTAAATGTCAACCATAACTAGAAAAAACTACAGTAATAGAATTGATGCTCTCACCGGTTATAAATGCATACTAATGAAAACTTATCTTCTGATGTGCCAATTACAGTCCATATGAAAAGGTACCTTCCAATTGGCATAGTCGTCTTTGCACTGAAAGAGCAAATGAAGCTGTTTTGCTGAAGTTTAGTGAGCCAGTCACTCGACGTATTCATTGTCTTTATATCTTAACTATGCAGATGCAGATCTGTGCGGAGAAGAGGGATTCTACGAGGATGACAAGGACAATGCTCCTAGACACGCAATAGCACACAGTCAAGCTCACTATTAATGATACTCTGCAGCCCATGTGAGCAAGACAGACTCAGCGCAATAGGTGCATTAAATCTTACTGAGAGGTGTCCACACCTTAAACAACCATCCGCTAACGATGGACCACACAAATAGTGACCATAGAGCAACCCTCCCAGTTTTGCTGCCAGAAAATTCACTAAACCTTCGCCTCCAGTGCGGAAGCATTCTTAGGAAGTCATCTTGTGCATGTCTCAGGCGGACTTTTACAGCAAACTTGTTGTCCAATTCGTGCCATCCATCTTCAAGGCTACATGTTTCCCGACGTTAGCCGAGGTCGTCAATTTTTTTAAACACGGGCTACGTGCTTTGGACTTCTCTAGTGTTAACCCGTATGAGGCACAAATATTGATCTTCTTCCCAAACTGTTTGAGCGCGTGTACATAATGTGCGGCGAGCCCAACCGTGGCATAAATGGTACTGAGAGCGGAAAATATCTTACCGCTGCCGGGACTGTGAAGCTAATTTCTGAACTCCTGATCGCAGTGCGCTACCTAATTCCGAAGCCTTCTGCTTTACCCTCCTCACTTGCTCTTCCTGAGACTGGGAGAATGGACCAGAACTCGCATTCAACCTTACCGTTACGCGAGAACATAAACACTGACGTACACTTCTTGAGGCTGCATGTGGCAAAGGGGTCCTAGTGCCGTGTTGATAACCAAGAACCTTCATGCCCAAATTCAATGACTAAGCTTCACAGTGCGTGATATTAGAACTAACGACAAACAAAGAGTAGTTGGAGGATCTACTAGTCTAGATTTGCGGGTGTCCTATCGTATTTGTCCCCGAGAATTATGCGGTACCGGCTGAACATCCACAGCCATCCGTGCCTGTCTAGTCACTGTGTCACAGAAGCTTCTGTACGGCATGCATTGTATGCATGGTTTCAAGATCTGTACAGTTTTTTTTTCTGTGAAATGTGTGTTACATCCATGGTCAATGTATACAGTAAAGCTTGTCTGGTAACTAGCAAAACATGAAAGATACTCCTTTAAATTCTTAGTAAGAATACTTGCTGCTCATAGCGAGCATTCATACTACTTGATTCGCTGTCTCGAAATGAGTAATGGACAGGAACCAGGTACGATAGTAGGATTAGAAGCCGTTCTGGACACGGAATCCAAACTACTCGTACAAAATGGTGTATTTGGTAACTCAAATTTAAGGATTCATTCCTTGATTCACTTACCGACGGAAAATCACGGGTCCCTCTAACTATCGGACTCATTGAATTGGACCATGCCACAAATGAAAAGTAAACATGACTTACTCACGCCAATGACGTCCAATTTTAGTTAGGAGTAGATGCGATGTGGTTCCAGTCCGACGGGGAGTTTAACATGTAATACCCATACCCACATTGCTTGGACGAAGGAGATCATCGATTAGAAGCCGTGTTCTTGAACACTGTTGCTTCTCCTCACTCCAGTGCCAACTCGCTGGAATGGACAGATTCTAGAAGAAGGGAAATATCATTTCAAATTCTGTCCATTCGATAACAGCCTGATGTGATGCACTCTCATATCAGGATGCTATGGTAGAATCTCACACAAAGGATTTCCCAACAATTGCCTCAACCCATGATCGTGGCTTGGGCGTAGCTTGTTACTCTGTAGGCTAGGCCCCCAGTAAATATGTAGATGAATTTCTACTCTCAACTCAGTCATCTCAATTGCTTTGTGATGCCTAGGAGTGATCACAGGAGGTACCCTAATTGAATTATACTGCGAACTTGGAATGTTCGTGTTCCTTTCTTCCTGAAATCTTCAAGCAGCACAGAGAGTTCAACTTTTAGACTCCCGGTGGAAGCTGTGCCATGTATCGTCATGTAAGTGGGTTGAACCCGCATTTAACCAGAGGGCCGACTGTTCAATGCCACACAGAACTTAATCATTCAGTGTTCTACCATTCACATTCGATCAACTGTGAAGCAGGATAAGTTACACTGATATGCTGGTTAACAATGGTTATTGTGCTGAAGTTGGATTGCATCAGAATGGCTGCATGAACGTTAACAGCTTCATCGGGGATGTAGAGGACAACTGACATCTCACTTTTGTGGTCACAAGTAATACTGGCTGGTATGAAACTGATTACCTGAGCCATTGAGTATTAACAGGCAGAAATTTTGTTGTGTGCAGGTTACAATACAGAATATTCAAGCTGATACAGGTACCGAAGTCATCTGAGCTGTGGGCTTTCGTGCACGAATTCTGGCTGCATTGTCAATGATCTTGTAAGCTGCACGGCGGCCGGAAAGTGTAGCACCCTCCATTGAGTCAATGTAATCTTGAGCTGTGAATGACCCAGCCATGTAGAAGTTAACAACTGGTGTACATTGGTCTGGTCGGTACTTGTCTAATCCAGGTGCTTCCCTGTAGTTATGACACACGGTGAGGAGGCAAACAAACTGAGCTTCTTTCGATATAATTGCAGGAATTGCAAATGCTTCAAGTGTAACATGGTGTCTCGCAGCAATGTCAAGCAGTGAATTTAGCAATTATGTTACACTGAAGTCTAGATGGGAAGGACACCACCTGTACAAGGATTGGCCAATCTTGACAACAGAGTGGAAAGTGTAGTTGAGAGAGCGTGCACTAGGGAAGAGCTGCTGGACTTGTTTGTGCATCTCTTCGGCGATCGCCTCGTTGGTCATGGGCATGTACTTCTCACAAGGGGTAATGACGACCTGCATCAGGGAGCCCTCCCCAGGCTTGCGGTAATCAACCGGGGATGTCACTGCCAGGTCAGCGAAGCAGGAGAAATCTACATCAGAAGAGTACAGCAGGTTGTCAATGCCGGCCACTTCTGAGACATTAGTCACCTTCTTCTGGTCCTTCAGCTCTGTTACCCACCCATTATACCTACGCGCCATGACTTCCTGTCAGTGTGACAATTACGACCGTCAACACCACATGCAAGCCATACTTGGCATATGTGGCTTTCAACAGTGTTCATGACTCATCCCAAGGCAATTCAAACAATCAATATTACTCAAATGGCCAGCACCACTGAAAACTAGAACTATACAATAGCACAGACCACATGGATGTGACAAATCCTAGCAAGCACTTGTGATTTGAGCCAACTACAACGAGTTGTAAGAGTCAGTTAATACTCAGCAAGCCACAAGGACACCACGGTCTGCTACTACACCACATGAGCCTGCTCCAGAGATCAGTGTGACACCCCAAACCTGCAAATCTCATCAATCTTTCGGCAACAACTCCAGAACAGAAGTCACCTGACCAAAAAACTTTCTAGAGTTCATAGCAAGTTAAAGCATGGAAATGCCCGGTGGCCTCGATCTCCAGGCATACTTACTGAAATAACAGCTTGACATCATCACTTGAATTCCGGTTTCCAGCAGGACCGGGGTTCTGATCTCTTCTGATATCTCAGACTGGGCAGAACTTTCTCAAAAGCAACAGCTCCATTTCAAATATAAAGCGGAAAGGGACTGCTTGCAATACGTCCAAGGATATGGGCAGAGTCAGATCTGATACAAAGGAATGGTTTGGGGGAAGCGGTATAATACCTTGCAACTAACCTGACATATTTTATCTAATATGGCTCCATCCAGATTGGAGAACACCCCGTGATACTACTTAAGTACAAGGGTTTCAAGACTATGTCCGCATTAGTGGTGAACAGTGGCCTGTGGCAGTAGGCCTGTCCTTGGGCTGCGAATTCGGTTGCTGTGTATACGGGTGCCATAGAGATAGTGGGGGTGTTGAATCTGATGGGTCAAAAAAGACACGAGTCACCATGTGATAGCACTGAATATAATACTGTTATAATGGTTAGACAGTTAGCCCAAGACAGCAGAACAGTGTGGGAGGTGGTGTGAATATCCACATAGCACTCCCTTGTGAGGCACAGAGACTCCAGGGAGCCAACTTACTCCAACCCCCCACCAGGCCTCAGGCATTATGCCAGCTATAGTCCCCTGGTAACTATTCCAAGTATCATGAGGAGCTGATCTGAGAATTGCCCTCGAAATCTACATTAATGTCTGTAATTGTACAGACAGCACTTACGAATATTATTATTCTTGCGAAAAAATGCATGACAGAATTGTACCCCATAGCTGCCTCCGTATACCTTCTAAAGGCAACCAGCTCTGAATTAGGAAGCTGCACACACCATAGCCTACTGTTTCACCCTCAGCAAATCAAGCCCACACTAGCTGTGTGTAAGCAACTTGGTAGACGGTCCTACAAAGGCCAGCCTGGTATCAACACTCCAGCGTTCAGCTACTGTTCAGCTACATCTACAGTGATTCTCTGTTGGCATTATCATACAAACTTTAAAACTCCAAGATGTAACGATTTTGTATTGCACCTGCGATCCAGGGTAATTTATTACAAGCGAGTTTCCCACATGCTGTGCCCCTGTCCGCACACACCACTATGCAGGTCAGTGTTCAGAATAGTGTCTCTGGTAATGCCCATGGCACTGTGGCACAATGGAACCGACATATACCCAATTGAAAGCCCTTGAAAGCAGGCTGTAAAAGCTGAGTTTTTGGGTCGAGGTCATGAAGAATTCTGGATGACTTCGGGGGGGAAGTAGTTAATTGCTCACCTCAGCTGCACGGTGATGACTGGAACGCCCTCCAGCTTGTGTATGTTGTCGAAAAGCGGGTACTTGCGCCACGAGGTCGGAATCAGTTTTTTCGCTCCTTGGCAGTCCAGGGCGGCCACATAGACATCAGCAGTGACGACCCTGTCTACTCCAGCTTTGCGCATCTTCAGTCCAGTTACAACTGGTTTCCCATCAGGGCCCTCTTCGTAGAAAATTTCTTGACAACCTAGATGACTTGCACGCAGTTACAGTGACAATCATGAGGAAAATGATGGTGGCAGCCTGACAGACATTCTCTAGGAAAGCTGAATCTACGATAATGGTTAACAGGGGCCTGGCAAGAGGTGTTGTTAGGCCTTGTACTGTCTGCTGCTGGCTTTAGTGCTACTTGTGACTTAAAATCTCGCAACTGATGAAGACGCATCTCACCAAGTCTTGGACAAACAATTATTATCCAGGGCCACTGCCCTGTCGCTAAAGGTTTCATTGTTGATCTTAATCTTGATAAAAATGCAGCATGAGATACGTCACGATGTCTCAGATATCATTACTGTACGGAAGACGAGGAGCTTACTGAGCCTTCGTCTTGGCAAGCTAGGTTGACAGAGGTACTGAAGTGGTGCAGTATAAGCTATATTACTTGAATCAGACTAGAGAAATAGATCAAGAAAGAGCAGATAGTTGTACAGTGGGGAGCCGAAGAACAGGACAGCAGGCTTACAAGGGTGCTCGAGGACAACTGAGGTACATGGATCGAACTGTAGCACCTGTTCGTAGGTTTAGCTTGCCGCCCCGTGCCTCGATGTAGTCTAAAATTGGCTGCAGGAGCCGGTCTCTAGGCGAACCGTCGAGCATTCGTAGCACCGACGCATCAGTCTTGGTGGCGAAGAAGTGGAATATCGACAACATGCACCGCGCGGAAATATCCCTGCAGTTCAGGAACCCCAGAGCAAAAGCAATGGGGTCCCACATTTTACGAATTGATTCTTTTGAACCTCCTGCAGGGAACGGAATAATTCTGGACAAGTGGTATGATTGCCTCGGTTTCTAGATACAAGGTGCGGTTCACACCCTTCGACAGAAACCAGTCTTCGAATGAGACGCCATCCAAGTCTCTGACGTCTCTCATCCCACCCTCAGGATCAATTAATGCACGAACTATAGGAGAAGTGCCTAGCGCCAGCGCGTTCTGCGCTTTGTCCTGAGGAGACAGCTGCGGTGTAGTGAAAAAAGCCTTCAGCCCGTGGAATGGAGCCCCGATTTTCTGATCTCCGACGTTGAAGCGAAAATCAAGCAACCTTACATCTCCATTCTCGTTGATGAATGTATGTGCATGGTCCTTCAAGAGAAGGTTTTCAACCACACCACACTTCGCCATAAGACGAAACAGATTGAAGTAGCACCCAAAGAAAACATGAAGACCCATTTCGATATGATTTCCATCTTTATCCTGCCATGAAGCTACCTTACCCCCCATGTGAGGCCGTTGGTCAAATATTTCTACCTCGTATCCCCTGTCAGCCAGCTCTACCGCAGTTGAAAAGCCAGCTAGCCCTGCTCCGATGATTGCGACTTTAAGCTTGGGGGCGTTTGGATCACTAGCGGGGGGCTCTGGAAATAGCGACGGAAGGGGTGCATCTTTTGGCGACGCATCTTGTTTAGATGGAATTGTTCTTGGCGGAGAAGCTGTGGCAGCATATATCCCTGCAAAATCTGATAGTTACAGTTCCCTCAAAACGATAACCAATATGAAATAGTTCAAGACGAATTTTCGATATGGAGAGAAGCTTGCGAGTTACTCGGCTACGTGTGAAGGCCGGCCCTCCACACTCTCACCACAGGACTAAAACACCAATAACAAATGAAATGAACATGCCCATAACTGAATAATTTAATGATTTTACATCTCTGTTGCTATCAAACACAAACGCTATGCACAGAAGATAGGAAACCGTGAGTGTGTGTGTATGCCTACGGACGATTGCATATCCACACTAACATGGCAAGAGCGTAGGCTTGACAGGTCTAGGATGCGCACTATGCACTCTCGACTTGCATATATTCTGAATGGAAGGAGTCAAAGATGATTTACTGCTGGATTTAGAAACTTGGGGGAGCATCTTAGACAAGTCGGTTTTGAAGGCCGCGACGAAAGAAAATCCACTTCAACTTTGACAGAACCTTTCTCCAGCCAAATTTCCCACACTTTTGTCCTAGGTTTCTTATTTTATTTCTCTTGTGGTGACTAGGTTTTCCTTTTGCGACCGATACGCATTACCTGTGTGCGCGTGATCACGTGCGCTATTACCTTGCATATGCACTATACCAGATACTACGATAGCGAGGGCATTGGTCATCAACTATACTTTTTCCGGTACTTTAAGGTAACGATACAATTCTCTTCATTTGTAAAAAAATCAATCGCTTTCGGTGTAATTCAGTTCCATGGT
This sequence comes from Smithsoniella earleae, assembly GCA_032356285.1. NCBI lineage: Eukaryota > Viridiplantae > Chlorophyta > Ulvophyceae > Smithsoniella > Smithsoniella earleae. The sequence goes on along the minus strand of JAULKQ010040730.1, from coordinate 6,692 downwards.
TGACGTTCATATTTTAATGCGGACAACAGAACCTCGACTTCAGAGTGTACTTCATGGCAAACATGCAGCGAGCTAGACCACGAATATGTTGACCTGAAGAATTTCATGACAACTCGTTACTTTTATTAAATGCCTTATTTTGTGTCACAGTGGGCTACGATAACGGAAGAGTAGCAAACAAATGGCATCCTATCCGGAGTGTATACTTTTCTAAAGCTCTTTCAGAGTTGAATTGATAAGGATTCAATCACTTACATCTGCAATACTTGCACCCATAGCACGCTCCTGTTACAAGATTGTTAGTGCAGACATGCCCCCTAAATTCCTGAAATGCAAAACGTATCACTGAGGGTCGAACTTGCAGTCAGACAACAAGATCCAACTCTCTCAATTCCTCTGGAATACGCGAGAATGTCATTTAATGAGTCTCTGAAACCTACCAAGATATATTTGAAGAGGTCTTACTTTCAGTTGTCGTGGAATGCCATTCTAGGTCTGGCCATCATCGTGAATTCAAACCCGTGCAAGCTCACGTCCAGTTTAATTCCCGCGGGATTGTCAATACACGGTTGAACTTCAAGGCTGATTTAAAATTTATTTTCACATGCAGCTCGCAAGAGGTGCCCTAACATCGAATGGCAAACCGTTGTTGCGAGACTTGGACGAGCGCATGTACCTTCACACCGAAAATTGAAAACCTGGGAACTGTATACACTTGTTCTGGTCAGGAAGAGGCTATCATCAACTGTTTCTTTCCTGAACAGCATTCTGTACATTAAGGAAGAGGACTGCCTGAAAATTCCAACTTCAGTATCGCTATGCAGATTTCAAGTATCCCGCATATAGAAAATCTTACAACGTTCCTCCTGAAAAACTTCTAGTTGCCGAAGATGAGGGCATAAGCAGCTTCTAAGAACACATCAAAGTGCACCCTACTCTGTTAAATTCAACAGTACATATGAAGTCTAACTTGTGTAGTTGGATCTTGTACATCCCACCCATACAGCTGCCATAAACAGCAACCTGCTAACGTCAGTAAATAAAATCAGTAAATAAAATAAAAGGGGCAGCTACTCTCACAGCACAACGGCTCGTTAGAATATGTAGTACAGACATCCCACAATGTACACTGAAAATTGCTTTCTAACGAGCAGATCTACGAAGCTGAATCAACAAGTGCTCATGTTATGCAGTCTCACTGTCAACTATCAGCCTAGGCACGATATCCCTGACAACGTCTATGGGTATTGCCAAGTTTACTCCACTGGAACGTCCGGTCCCTTGCTTGGTAAATGTCGCCGTGCAGACTCCCACAACAGCACCACTACTATCTACAAGTGGACCTCCACTATTGCCTGCATTGAGAGTGGCCCTTCGTGTGAAATGAATCTCCAGGCAAGATATCAGGAACCACTGGGCATATAGTGACACACGGTTTAACAGGATTCACGAACAGTTTCATCTCAAGTACTCAATCATCATGCCCATCTTATACGGGTCCCTTCAAAGCTTGATGCCACAAGTGCACCGTTTGCGACATTACTAGGCGACTGCCGTGAAAGATTAACTGGCGACTGCAATAATACACTTAAATCACTTTCTTCAGTATTAAGACGGTCGGAAATAAGTTATTAAGATCGATGTACCTGCACTGATTGCTGCGTCCGTCTGAATAGCCGGTATCTGGGTTCCAACGGGCGATGGGAGAGAACGCTTCAGGCCACTGACTACCCCGCTTGTCTGTGTTTTAGACAAACCTGATGGATTTCCGAGCGCAAACACAAATTGACCAACTCTAAGGCCGGTTGCAGACCCAACTCGAACTGGGTAGAGTATTTGGCTGTCTGCCTGAATTTTGAGTACTGCAAGATCCATTGCCGGTTTGTTACCAATAATCTGAGCCTCGTAAGTTGACACATTCTGTGTGCCACTATTAAACGATACTCTCACTTTCTGCATGTAACTGGTGCGTCATTGACGACCATGCTGGAGATGTCCAGTGCTGGTATGTGGAGGGCGCTGGCCTGAAGTTGCAAGAAGAGTGTGTTTTAAGAACTGAGATTTGATAAAACTATGTGTTGCTATGAACAATCCTCGCAGTTTAAGTTCCCGCTAAAAACCAATATGAATGCTCTGAACCCCATGACATCAAGTGTTCAAAACGCGATGGCACGGCACATGTAACGTATGGGGTGGCGACGCATACCTGAGCTCCGCTCTTATCTTCTGCTACTTTGTTAATAACATGGCTATTTGTCACTATATGCCCAAACGAATCCCAAACAAACCCGGTGCCAATCCCATCTTCAACCTCGCGGCCTTGTATCGTAGATACATCTTGGATGGTCACAATTGACGGAGAAACAACTTGAAATACATCGATAGCAATTGTCTCGTCAATAATGGCTGCACTTGCCCCTTGGGGTGAACCTATGAAAGGAATAGCTGTAAGCAGTGCAGTTGATAGTTGCCTTCTAGGTATCGAAAAGCATCGCGACGGATATTCGCAGCGCGGCCTGTGTACGCTAAAGTGGCAGTGCAAAACCATTATTCCTACTTGAACCCACGCAATGTTTTCCTAAAAGCGCGAACAGCACTGGTATGGCTCGAATTCAAACGCCTCAACCTCATCTTGGCAATGCAAGCCAGTCATATTTGCGTTGGCAAGCAATTTTATTACCGACGAAGCCATCCTGAACCAGTCAGCGGGCAGTGATGGTCATTGTGGCTACACGTGGAAATAGCTGTTTTCACATGATCCACAGGATCTCGAATTCGCGAAATCTAACCTTCCCATCAAGCACACCGCAATCACTTCAGCTTCGGAGCACCTATCCCATTCGCCTTATTGCTGGCAGACTGCGGAAGCTCTGAGTAATTCCTTCTTGCGAGCAATCAACTTCCAGCTTCTGTTGATCTTCCGTGGCGCACAATCTCACTTGATTGCACTTCAGAAATGGCTTCTCAAATGTTGCGGCCTGCGCAGCTTCAAGCAAGAGGCTTGAAGCCTTTGAGTAAACTGACAAGTTCTCGAGTCTCTGTAGCTGCAAAGGCTACCCCAGAGGAGAAAGTTCAGCAGGTGCCGTACCCAAAAAATCGCCCCTACGCGGACCCAGCACTAATCGTCAGCTTCTCTGGATCTAAGCTTCAGTAATGGCTCTTCAATACACTTTCATGACGAACTTGTCCTCATATGGTAGCAATAGCTTTGCACGGAAGTTGATTCGCTTTCCCGCACTTCAGCGTAGCATCGCTGCTGTGAATGTTCAAAATTCGCGCTACCACTCAAGTTACAAATATGCTCATTTCATTCCTTTTGAGAGATATGTCGGGCGTCTTTCGGGAAGACCACGTTCACACTCATAGTTTGGGTTGGCAAAGAAAACTTGAAATCCACGGGATGGAACAACTAGATGCCACTATCGCCTGCGATTTAGTTTCACCGCTAGGGATACAGCTTCAGGTAGTATCATAGTTTCAATTATGCGTATCTAAGCCTGAGTGAAGATGGGGGATCGCAGGTAATGAAGTCAACAGCCCTTACCGCAATTGCTGGACAGATGATGCTGGCTGGACAAGCTAGCGCTGCTGAAGAGATTGCAACTATGGCTGGCGACAATAGAGTAGGACTGTTCCTGACCTTGCTGCTCCCAGCTATTGGGTGGGTGCTGTTCAACATTGCAGGCCCGGCCGCCAACCAGTACAACAACATGAGCGGGAAGGCAAAAGCAGTCATCGGAGGTATGGGTATCTCAGCTGCTCTCATGGCCGGGAGTGCTGAGGCTGCTCAAGAAGTCACTTCGCTTGCTGGTGATGGTAGAGGAGGCCTCCTGCTTGCGCTGTTCTTGCCAGTGGTTGGTTGGGTGCTTTTTAACATTGCTGGACCAGCTCTTAATCAGTTGAACAGCATGGGTGACAAGAAGAAGGCTATTATTGGCGGAACAGGAGTCGGTGCAACCCTAGTTTTGGGAGGCAGTGCAGAGGCAGCACAAGAAGTTGTAGCCTTGGCTGGAGATGGCCGCACTGGCCTTCTTTTAACACTTTTCTTGCCCGTTGTCGGATGGGTGCTTTTCAACATTGCTGGCCCGGCTTTGAATCAGTTCAACGGCATGAAGAAGTAGACAGTAAGTTGAGTTTTCACAGGGATTGTTACATGATCAGGACACACAAACAAGCACTTCATAGATTAAACCCTGAGACAGTAAGACGGTGATTATGTCTACTAGTGTTGTCCTGGGCAGATTCTTGTATCTAAGTCTGTCTGAAACAGTGCCACAAAGAGCATGTCCTAGGACTTTGTAACGATAGGGTTGCCTTCTGTGGTTGCCCATTCCATCCAAGAACCATCATATATAGGACCCTGCAATGCAAATCGGTGTTCGACAACACGAAGTGATTGATAGCCAGGGAAAAGTTCCTGACAGCGAGGTGGGAAGTGTCCGCACCACATCCCCACGCGCAACAAAGGCAGATAGTGATAAAATGGCAGCTGTTGCGCCAGATCCGCAAGTAAATATCATTGGTTTGTCCAAATCCACCCCAGCCTGTCTAAATACATCTTCAAGCTCAGCTCTGTCCTTTACTCCCCCCGAAGGAGATTCTCCAACCAGCATCTTGGTGAATGGTAAGCTTATAGCACCTGAACAATGTCCTGCTAGAAACGTTCTAAGGACAGAGCAATCCTGTGCAGAGACCTTGAGCATGAGACAACTTGAGATACGATTAATTTTGAAAGTTCAGTTGTTCATCACAGCGAACTTGTGTACCTCTGAACAAATGATACAGAGGCCCGTTTCTGATATTTTTCAGTAACGGCTTTCAGCATGAGGGATTGCTTCAACAGATTTCGCAAACAACAGTTCCGCCTGACGCGTGTCTACAGCACTCCTCAATTGCATCACCTAGCAAAATGATACCTTCATTGCACTAGGAAACTTCTGAATCGATGCTCTGCTGCAACATCTGAATTCGAGCGGCTGTCATCGTGCGGACTCGCGCGACAGCACGTACCTAACTAACTAGCTAAATAGCTAACTCAACGCAATGCTGTACGTCCGGGCGAATTTTCGACTATACGTGTCCGCAGTGTTGTTTGGACTCTTAGTACTTGATCTTGTCGCATTTGGGCCGGGTTTGGGTACGTTTTCGTTGCCTTCCCGGCGAGGTTTTCAGCCTTGCGCGCTACCTTCTCGCCACGTTGTCTAATTTGAGGCGGAAGATTGTACATTATGCTCCCTGTAGTTAGGGACCAGGGACCTTTGAACTACGTTCTTGTTGATTTGCTCGCTTAGAACCGGCACTGGCGCTGTTACTCTGAACCACGACCTGCGCATCGAAGCACAGACAGCCGAAGTGCCCATGTTACGGGCGCCATCGAGTAGAGACATATGCTTAATTAAATACTTTCTTCTAGCGCAAGGAGATCCATAAGCCTGGCCTTGACCCGTGCCTGGGCAAGGTGTGTCCCACGTCGTCCACGTTAGCCTGGCGCCATGCTCAGCTATCCATTCCTCTATTGTTGAACAACCCATCTGCTTCTGATACCCTTTTCGCTTTCCATTCGACGATTCTAACGGTACGCCACTCGCTTCGATCTCAAGAACCCCCACTTCTCACGAAACCGTATGAAAGCCCATTCCATGTATGAAGCAACAACCCGCCAAGTGAACGGGATCGCCTCCACAGAACCAATTTGGGCGGTCCTCCATGTCAAGCTGTCAGAATGAACGTTAGCTTGAAGCCCAGCGTTCACGCTTGACCTAGACTAGGTAGGATTCGGCAAATCAGAAAACAAACTATCCCGGGTACGGAGCTATTCGACGTACCCCATTACGACGCACTCTGCGTGCCGCGAGGGAAAGCGCATTAGTCAAAGCGTTGGAGGGTTCGTCGATGCTGTTACAATGCAAATTGGGATGTCGCGATCTAACTGCGCGAAAGCGGAACCTGTCGAGCGTCCCAAGCTGATGCAAATCGGAAGATTAACCCGTGGATTGTCGTCTGGGTCAGGTTGCACATTTTAGGAACGGTGTAACTATCACATGCCTGTACAATGTTGCTCCAAGATATGCTTTCTCATACCACGCCGCAGCGTGCTAGTTAGGTACAAAAAGGGTTGCGTCTTTATGGCCACATAAAATCGTGATGCGCCGGCGTTTACCGCCTGTTGTATCACCCCTAACCCCCACCCATGGCGCCAAATTAAGTTTGATCATGGCCTTAATTACTAAGCATTTATCTTCGGCTCAAACGAACATAGTCTGAACAGGACCCTGTCAGCAGTACAATCTACCATGTTTTGTGAACGCTGCTTTGCCTCGCGGTGCACCGTAGCCACCGTAGAATTGCTGTAGCCGCATGAGTTCCGTACGGTTTCTGTCTATGGTGAATAAGTCGCTGCATCTCCTAGTCGATGTATCCCATGCCCGTCCTGTCGTCCTTGTCTGTGTAATTTGCCTTGCAGTTTCTGTCTACGGTGAATAAGTCGCTGTGTCTCCTAGTTAAGACGATCGATGTATCCCACGCCCGGCCTGTAGTCCTTGTGTGTGTAATTTGCCTTGCATGATGAACGGAAAGGTTGATCGTCTCACTCTTTGTTGAACTTGTCGCATGCTCTATATGTCGTTTCATCCGCCTTGGGCCCAGCGTATGCTGTAATAAAATAGCAGTGGTTACCGTAGTAAATCCCAGAT
>JAULKQ010040619.1:0-27496 GCA_032356285.1 Smithsoniella earleae | reverse complement strand
GGGGGCGTCCTTGCGGAATCCTGCATCTGCACGATCTGCTTCGTGCGGGAGTGGTGTGAGCTCCGTGAGCGTGGGGCGTCACTCGCTCCGTCGAGCCTGGGACGACCACGCGAGGGTTCGGTGGAAGAACTGGTACCGGCCCGTGCGGGACAAGGCCTTCGTCGGGCTGATCGGCTTCGGGCGCTCGCTTGCGCGGGCGATTGGCCTCGATCGCATGCGGCGGATCGTCGATCGCGTCATGCCGCTGGTCGCGGCTCGTTTCGGTGAGCCGAGGCGCCTTGCGCTCGAGCACCTCGGGCGGGCACTCCCGGAGCTCACGAGCGAGGAGCGCGACCGCACCGTCGGTCAGATGTTCCAGAACCTCGGCCGTTCTCTCGTCGAGATTCTCCTGTTCGACGACATCGCTCGCGACGTGGACCGCTACGTCCGCGCCGAGGGGCTCGAGGTGATGGACGAGGCTCTTGCGGAGGGCAACGGTGTCGTGGCCATCACCGGTCACATCGGGAACTGGGAGCTCCTCGCGGCGTATTTCGGCCTCAAGGGCTATCCGGTCACCGTGATCGCGACGCCGGTGAAGGGCGACCGCTTGAACGATGCCAACATCGAGCTTCGCAAGTCGGTGAACGTCGAAACCGTTCAGCGCGACGGACCCGGTGCCTCGCGGGCCATCCTCCGCACCTTGCGGCAGGGACGTATCCTCGCGATTCTCATGGACCAGAACACGCACGGCCAGAGCGCCGAGGTCCCCTTCTTCGGTCGCCCGGCCCCGACCCCGATCGGTCCGGCCGCCCTATCGCTTCGGACGGGCGCGGTAGTCGTCGGCGTCTTCATCCACCGCGAGGCCGACGGAACGCACGTCATCCGCGTGACGAGGCCCGATCTCCCCGATCGCTCCGCCGCGAGCGAGATGGGCAAGGATGCCTGGCATGCCGAGGCGACGGCGCGCCTCACGGCTCTCATCGAATCCGAGATCCGCAGTCGACCCGACGAGTGGGTCTGGTGGCACCGCCGTTGGGGATGACGGTGCAAGAGTGGACAGCGCGTCGCCCGCGTGCTCTGGCGAGGAGGTCGGCGTGCGTCGCGCGCGGGTAAGGATCGCCCTGATCGTGCTCGTGCTCGGTACGCTGACCGGGATCGGGTTCCTCATCGGACGAACGATGTTGCAGCAGAAGAAAGCCGAGGAGCGCACCGAGAATACGATGCTCGCACCGGAGATCGCGCAGAGCATTCGCCAGTTTCGCCGGGTCAAGGTCGAGGAGGGGCGTACGGTGTGGGACCTGCGTGCGGACAAGGCGGACTTCCTCGACGAAGGGCGGGTGGTCGTCGAGGTCCCCGAGCTCTCCTTCTTTGCGGATGATGGACAATCGGTGTCTCTTTCCGGTGCCAAGGGCGAGGTGCTGCTCGACGGTCAAAAGGTGGCACGGATCGATCTCCTCGGAGGGATCGAAGTCACGGTCGGGCAGTATCGGCTCGAGACCCCGAGTGCCTCCTGGATCGGTCGGACGAATCGGGTGATCGCGATGTCCGGCGTCGACCTTCGGGGCGGCGGGGTGCAGATTACGGGTGAGCGGATGATCGTGGACCTCGGGACCCGCCGCGTCGTCTTCTTGAAGGACGTGCGGACGGTTCTCACGCGGGTGGACGAGGGGGCAGAGGAGACCGCCCCGACGGACCCGGAGCCGGTCGATTCGCCCGCGGAGGATCACGATTCGTCGACGCCGCCACCGGAGTCGGAGGCCGCGCATGCGTCGTAGGCGAACCGTCGTCTGGGCTTCGCTCGGGGCGTTGATCCTCGTCGTCGGCCCGACGAAAGCCGGCGCGCAAGGGACTCCCCCGTCGAAGGATGCGTCGGCCGAAACCGCCCCCGCTGCGTCCAGCGACTCCGCCGGCGCGTTCGGGGGGCTCTCGTTCACGTCGGCCGACGAGCCGATCATCGTCGAGTCCGATCGCCTGGAGTTCGACTACGAGAAGAACCGGCTCGTGTACCGGGGCTCCGTCCACGTCGTTCAGGGAGACCTGGAGCTCACCGCCAAGGTTCTCACGGTCACCTTCGACCGTGCCGACGAGTTGGAGCGAGCGGAGCTGAACCGCGTCGTGGCTCAGGGCGACGTCGTGATCGTGCAAGGGGAGCGTCGCGCCACGGGCCAGCGGGCCGTGTTCGATCAGGCGACGCGCCAGCTCATCTTGCGGGGCGACCCGGTCTTGCGCGACGGGCCGAACGAGGTGCAGGGCGACCGGATCACCGTGTATCTCGACGAGGAGCGAAGCGTCGTCGAATCCAGCCCGAAGAAGCGAGTGTCCGCGGTGCTGTTCCCGGGCGAGGTCCGGGAAGCGGAAGAGGGCGGAGCTCCTCCCGCCGCGGTACCTCTCCCCGAGGGGAGCCCCAAACCGTGAGCAAACGGCCCCTGGACCAGGACGGCACCGGGCGCAGGCCGTCCGTCCTCGCCGCGGTCGGCCTGCGCAAGTCGTACGGCCGTCGCGAGGTCCTGAAAGATGTCTCGATCGAGGTGCATCCCGGAGAGATCGTAGGCCTCCTCGGGCCGAACGGGGCCGGCAAGACCACCACGTTCTACTGCGTCGTCGGACTCACCCATCCCGACGCCGGCGCGGTCCTGCTCGGAGACGAAGACCTGACGAAGCTGCCGATGTTCCGTCGCGCTCGTCACGGGATCAGCTACCTGCCCCAAGAGGCCTCGGTCTTTCGGGGCCTCACCGTCGAGGACAACATCAAGGCGGTTCTGGAAACTCTCCCGATGGCGCGCGACGTGCGGCGGGCCCGACTCGACAGCCTGCTCGACGAGCTCTCGATCGCTCATCTGGCGAAGTCGAAGGCCAGCGCCCTGTCCGGAGGGGAGCGGCGGCGTCTCGAGATCACCCGCGCCCTGGTGATTTCTCCCCATTTCATCCTGCTCGACGAGCCGTTTGCGGGGATCGATCCGATCGCGGTCATCGACATCCAGAACATAATCGTCCAGCTAAAGGAACGGGGGATCGGTGTATTGGTAACCGATCACAATGTCCGCGAGACGTTGGGTATATGCGACCGAGCGTATATCCTCAGTGACGGTATGATCCTGGAAGAGGGGACCCCGGAGACGATCGCGGGCAGCGAGCGGGCCCGGGAAATCTACCTCGGCAAAGAATTCAGTCTTTAGGACTCAAGCTTCAGGCCAAAACGAGCGGTAAAGAGGAAACATGGCATTCGAGCCCAAGATGCGCCTGACGACCGGTCTCAAGCAGACCCTGGTCATCACGCCGCAGCTCAAGCACGCGATCAAGATCCTGCAGCTCTCGCGCGCGGATCTCGAGACCCTCGTCACGGAGGAGATGGAACAGAACCCGACGCTCGAGGAGCTGTCGACCGATCAGGAGCACATCGAGGCCGAGCGCGAGACCGAGACCCCCGACGACCGGATGGGCGAGGTACAAGACCCGACGAACACCGAGGTCGAAGCTCCGGTAAAGGAAGAGTCGGGCGAGGTCGACGGGGAGTCGAACCTCGGCGACATCAACTGGGAGGAGTATCTCTCCGACTACGCGGCGAACACTTCGCACGGCTCGATGTCGGCCGGCAGCGGCAATGACTTCGATGAAGACAAGCGGCCGAGTCTCGAGAATACCCTGAGTCGCGCTTCGTCTCTCGCCGACCATCTGACGTGGCAGCTTCGAATGGGCGACTTCACGAGCGACGACCGTGAGGTCGGCGACGTGTTCATCGGCAACGTCGACGAGAACGGCTACCTGCAGATTTCGGTCGAAGACGTGGCCTTCGAGGCCGGCGTCGAGACCCAGGCCGCCCTCGCGATCCTCGAGCGCATGCAGACCTTCGACCCGCCGGGGGTCCTCGCGCGTGACCTGCGCGACTGCCTGCTGATCCAGCTCGCGCAGCTCGAGCTCGAGGAGACGGAGCTGGCCAACGCGCGCGCCATCGTCGAGAACCATCTCGACCTGGTCGAGGCGAAGCGTTTCGACAAGCTCGCCAAGGAACTGAAGATCACGAAGGATGAGGTCGCGGCAGCGGTGAAGATCATCGCTTCGCTCGAGCCGAAGCCTGGTCGGAACTTCATCTCCGAAGAGGTCCGCTACGTCACACCGGATGTCTACGTCTACAAGATGGATGGCGAGTTCGTGGTCACGCTCAACGACGATGGGCTGCCGAAGTTGCGGGTGAGCAACTCGTATCGCCGGCTCCTCTCCGACGACGACGGCGGCACCGACGCCAAGACCTACATCCGAGAGAAGTTGTCGGCTGCGCAGTGGCTGATCCGGAGCATCCACCAGCGGCAGAGCACGCTCTTCAAGGTCACGAACTCGATCGTTCGGTTCCAGCGAGAGTTCTTCGATCAGGGTGTGAAGGCGCTGCGGCCCCTGGTTCTGAAGGATGTTGCCGGCGACATCGGCATGCACGAGTCGACGGTCAGTCGCGCCACGGCGAACAAGTATGTCCATACGCCGCAGGGCACGTTCGAGCTGAAGTACTTCTTCACCTCCAGTATTCGCTCCTCCGATGGCGAGGGCGTTTCGGCGGAGTCGGTGAAGGAGAAGATCAAGAAGATCATCGAGTCCGAGGATCCACGGCGGCCGTACAGCGACCAACACATCGCTGAAACTCTGGCGGCCGATAGTATTGAGATTGCACGTAGAACCGTTGCAAAGTACCGCGAGATCATGGGGATCTTGCCCTCGTCCAAACGGAGGCAGATGGCGTGAAGAAGAAGGTGGACGTCCCAATCACAGTGACCTTTCGTCACATTGCTCCCACCGATGCCCTACGGAACCACGCGGAGAAGAAGCTCTCGCACATCATTGGTTTGATCCCCGGCGCGACGGATGTCCACGTGATCCTTACCGCCGCGACTCATCACCATCGGCAGAGTGCAGAGTTCGTCGTAAACGCATCCACCTCGCATCTCACGGCCCACGCCGAGACCGACGACATGTACACCGCCATCGACCAAGCCGCCGCGAAACTCGACAGCCAGGTGCGCAAGCTCAAGGGCCGCGTCGTCGAGGGCTCGCGTCGTGCGGCCACGCGCCGCTCGCCACCGCGGGCGGCTGCTGGTAACGAGTGAGACGATGATCGCGCTCGAGGAGCCTGTTGCGATGTCGGATGGAGACGTCTCGATCCGATGACGATCACGGACATCCTCACGCGCGAGCGGGTTTTGCCCGAGTTGAAGGGGGCGACCAAGGCGGAAGTTCTCGAAGAGCTGGCAACGATGCTGGACGGCGACGTGCCCGGTGTCGGCGTGCCCGCCATCGTCGACGTGCTGCGGGAGCGGGAGCGACTGAACAGCACCGCGATCGGCGACGGGATCGCGATCCCACACGGTCGGGTCTCGAGGATCACCGAGGTGGTAGCGGGGTTCGCTCGTAGCGCCGGCGGGGTGGAGTTCGATTCGGTCGACCGCAAGCCGACGCATCTCTTCTTCGTCTTGCTCGCGCCCGACGACGCGGCGGCGCTTCACCTGAAAGCGCTCGCGCGGATCTCGCGACTGTTGAAGGACAAGGAGTTCCGCGAACGCCTGATCGCGCTCGATTCGCGCGACGCGCTCTTCGACGCGATCCTCGCCGAGGACGCGAAGTTCTAGACGCCTCATGAACGTCACCATCCAGGAAGTCGTGGGGCTGCGCGGCTCCCTGAAGTTCAAGCTGGTGACGGGGGGGCGCGGGCTCTCGCGCAAGATCCAGGCGCCCCGCATCCAGAAGCCAGCGCTCGCCCTGGCCGGGTATCTCGACCAGATCCACCCCGGCCGGGTGCAGGTGCTGGGCAACGCAGAGATCGGCTACCTTCGCCGCCTCTCGAAAGAGGAGGCCGCGGAGGCGGTCGACGGCGTGTGTCGATCCGAGGTCGCGTGGCTGGTCGTCACCAACGGGAACACGGTTCCCGACCTCGTGAAGAAAGCGTGCTCGAAGCACCGGGTGCCCCTTCTCGTCACCGAGCAGCCAACCAACGACACCATCCACGGGCTCACTCGCTGGCTCGAGGAGCGTCTCGCTCCCGAGACGACCCTCCACGGCGTTCTCGTTCAGGTGATCGGGCACGGCGTGCTTCTGCTCGGCAAGAGCGGGATCGGGAAGAGCGAGGCGGCGCTCTCTTTGCTCAATCGCGGGCACCTGCTCGTGGCGGACGACGTCGTGCACGTGCGTGAGGCGCCCCAGGGGGCGCTCAAAGGGCGCTGCGCCGACGGCCTCGGCCACCATATCGAAGTGCGTGGGCTGGGAGTCTTGAACATCGAGGAGATCTTCGGGACCCTGGCCACACTCGACGAGACGGGCGTCGATCTGGCGATCGAGCTGGTGGATGCGGGACAGGCGGAGGAGGAGCCCGATCGCTTGGGCATCGAGGACCGACACATTACCCTGCTGGGTATCGATGTGCCGTATCTCCAGATCCAGCTCCGAGCGGGGCGCGACGTCGCGACGTTGATCGAGGTTGCTTCGCGAAGCCAGAAGTTGAAGGCTCGCGGAATTCACTCGGCGAGAAAGTTCGTGGCACAGATGGACCGAAATCTGCGGCGCTCGGCCGCGCGAGGTAAAGGGTGAACGGCAGGCTGCACGTCGCGTTGGTGAGTGGGCTCTCGGGGTCGGGCAAGAGCACCGCGATCCACGCACTCGAAGACCTCGGGTTTGACTGCATCGACAACCTGCCGGCGGAGCTGATCCCGCGCTTCATCGAGCTGTGTGAGCGGAGCGAGGAGATGGGACGCGTGGCGCTCGGGGTCGACTCACGGAGCCGGGCGTTTCTCGACGAGCTACCGCGTGCGCTGGATGAGGTGCGGAAGCTCGGCCACCGGGTCGAGGTCGTTTTCCTCGACGCGAACGACGCGGCCCTCGTTCGGCGATTCAGCGAGACCCGCCGTCCGCACCCGCTGGCCGTCGATGGCGACGTGGCCGCAGCCATCGAGCGGGAGCGCAAGGATCTGGCATGGCTTCGCGGCACCGCCGACCGGATCATCGATACGAGCGCGTACAACGGCCACGAGCTACGGGCCGCGGTAAAGGAGCTCTTCGCCGACGAGGACGACCAGAAGAAGCACCGGCTCCGGGTGCAGCTACTCTCGTTCGGGTTCAAGAACGGTCTCCCGGCCGAGGCCGATCTGGTCTGGGACGTGCGGTTCCTGCCAAATCCGTTCTACGTCGAGGAGCTCCGCCAGAAGACCGGCCGCGACCCGGAGGTGCGCGACTATGTGCTCGCGAATCCGGCCGCAGGTCGCTTCCTGGAGATCATCGAAGACTACCTGCGGTTCTCGCTCCCGCAGTACGAGCGGGAGGGCAAGAGCTATCTCACCGTTGCCGTTGGCTGCACGGGTGGTCATCACCGGTCGGTCACCCTGGTAGAGAGCCTGGCCGGAGTGCTAAGAGATGCAGAGGCAGAGGTCTCCGTTCGCCACCGCGACATCGAACGCTGACTCGAAACGGATAGACAGAGACTCATGGAGCGATCCCGAAACCCGTCCCCTGCTCCGTCGGTAGGCGTGGTCGTCGTCGGCCACGGCCGCTTTGCCGCCGAGATGGTCGAGACCCTGCTGTCGGTCGTGGGCGACCTCGACGGAGTCGAAGGGGTGGCGTGTCGGCCGGATGCGCCGCCCGAGGCCATTCGGGAAGCGATCCTCGAAGCAGTGGAGCGAGTCGACGAAGGAGCCGGCTGTGTCGTCTTCACCGACATGCTGGGCGATACGGCGACGAATGCGAGCCTGGACGTCGCCGAGGCGCACGAGGCCGTCGAAGTGGTCGCCGGCGTGAACATGCCGATGCTCGTGAAGCTCATGACCGCACGCGAAGACACCACCGCGCGTGAGCTTGCCGACTTCATGCAGAGCTACGGACAGCAGCACATCTGCCGGCCTACTCGGAACGGGTGGCGCCCGGCGGGAGGCCGCACGCGCTCGTGAAGCGCTCGTACGAGATCGTCAACAAGCTCGGGCTGCACGCGCGAGCCGCGGCACAGTTCGTGAAGCTCGCGACGAAGTACGACGCCGAGCTGACGATCGCGAAAGACGGTCAAGCCGTAAACGGAAAGAGCATCATGGGGATCATGATGCTCGCCGCCGGGATCGGATCGACGATCGAGCTCGAAGCGGAAGGCGCGGATGCCGAGGCTCTACTGGATGCACTCGGCGAGTTGATCGCTGCGAAGTTTCACGAAGGGCAGTGAGGTCTCGCTGCGTCTCCGCCGGCGCCGGGGTCCGGTGATCTCGGTCCGGAGCCCCTATCGAAGCGGGTTCATAGGGGGTGCTCAGGTCCTCCTCCGCCTGCGGCTCCGGAGTACGACTCGGTGCCGTACGCCTGGCAGCAAAGGGCTCCGGAACGCACTCCCGCCGCCCGAACCCGGAGGGTTGGTCGGCTGCCTACCAGGGTTGGCAGCGCTTCGTGGATTCTACACTTTTCGGGACGGATCGGGGTCGTTGGGTCGGGCGGTCGAGTGACTTCTTCTTTATTCTGTGGGGATTTTTTTGGTGCTCTCGGTGTTTCGGGCTTGGGCATCCGCTTTGCATTCAGCTCCCGCATGGACGGGGGAGCGATCATGCGAGCTTTTGCGACGGCGGTTTTTTGTGTGGCGGTTTCGGTGCCTGCACTGGGGTACGGGTCGCAGACGGGGTTCTATTCCGACGGTGCGGGGGTTACGGCCGAGGTCCTGGAATCGATCGAGCTGTGCACCTCGGTCGAGGAGCTCCCCGACGAGCAGAAACCGGTCGTGATCGATCGTGGGGTGAAGCTGGCCGAAGCTGCGGTGGCGGCGCGGGAGCACGACGCGCGTGCGCACTTTGCTCTGTTCTGCAATCTGGCACGTCGCGCCGAGTTGAACGGCGTGAGCGTGGGGGCGGTCGCCGCCCTCACCCGCATGGAAGAAGCCGTCGACCGGGCATTGGAACTCGAACCCGAGTACCTGGACGCGCTCGTCGGGAAGGGAACGTTCCTCATCGAGCTTCCGTGGATGCTCGGCGGTGACGACGACGAGGGCGAGCAACTGCTCCGCCGGGCCGTCGCGCTCGACCCGAGCTTCACCCCCGCCCGCGAACGACTGGCAAAGTTCCTGGAAGAGGAGTCGTAGGGGGACGCTCGTTGCGATTCTCCGGTCTTGCGATTCTCCCCGCGGGAGGGCAGCTCCTGCCCACTATCGGCGAGCCAAGTATCGGCTCACCCGGCCCGGATCGAGACCGAGAAACCGAGCGACCTCGGCCTGGCTCACGCGGTAGTCGCGCACGGCCACGATCGAAAGATGGCGGCGAGCCTCGACCACGTTCGGGCGCTTGGTTCGACTTCGGAGCTCAGCGATCGAGACACCGTACCGATCCTGGCAGATCCCCGAGAGGCTCTCGAGGCTCGGAGATGGACCCGCCGACTGCAGTTCCACAGGAGTATCGGACGCCACACCGGAATCCGGCGTCGAAGGCTGTTCCTCGGCCCCAACGATCACTGCTCGATCGACCTCGACGTCGCCGTCCTCGAAGAAAGCCCGTGTACGCGCCCTCGTCCCCAGCAAGGAATCCACGATACCTGTGTCTGCCCAGCGGGGCGCCCGCGGCCGGGTGTACCAGCCGTACGAGGAATACGGATATTCGCTTGGATGAGCGACGAGTCCGGCTCGTACCGGATTCGCGTGAACGTAGCGGACGAGATGGATCAAGTACTCATCCGTCGTGCATGGCTTCGACTTGAATCGGTTCTGAAAGAGGTGCCCACACCGGTCGTGCCGCCGGTTGAACCTCATCGCGTGCGAGCCCAAGAGCCGACGCATCGCGGTGCCGAGAGGCTCGCGCCCTCGCCGCGCCACGAGGTGAACGTGGTTCGGCATCAGCACGAAGGCGAGGATGCCCAGGTCGTCGTGTCGATGCGCGCGCACGAGCCCTTTCTGAAAGAAGAACCAGTCCGTGCGATCGATGAAGATCCGCTGGCGATTCACTCCCCGAGCCATCAAGTGGTAGATCTCGCCCGGTTGATCGTTCCGTCGCACGCGCGGCATACACCGGCAGTCTGCAGAATCAGACCCCGCGCCGGGAGGTCGGGCGTGATGGTGCGGAAAGCAACTCCTCGCTCACGAATCGCAACATTCCGAGAATCGCAACGAGCGTCCCCTCTCCGAAAACAATGGTCGCACACGGACTCGAACCGCGGACCTCCTGCATGTGAGGCAGGCGCTCTAACCAGCTGAGCTATGCGACCCCGATGTTGAGAACCCAATTGCTAACAGGGCCCGGGATCGCTGGAAAGGGGGGAACGACGCGGTGTTCCTAGGCGCCGCGGGCCCGGGCGAATTGGGCGGGGATTTCGACGGTGAAGACCGAGCCGCTGCCGGGTTCGCTGGCGACCGCGACCGAGCCACCGAGACGGTCGACCAAACGACGGACGATGTGGAGGCCGAGGCCGACGCCACCGAACTCACGGGAGTCCGTCGCGTCGACCTGGTGGAAGTCGTCGAAGATCGACTCGACGTCGTCCGGCGAGATACCGATGCCGGAGTCGCTCACCGTCACCACCAGGGCGTCTGCCGAAGGGGCGAACTCGACGCGCACCTGGCCGTCGGGGGGCGTGAACTTGATCGCGTTCTGAACGAGGTGTTGCACGATCGTTCGGAGCCGGTGGCCTTCGGTCCGCATGCGACGACCTGCCAGATGGTTCTTCCAATCAAGAACGAGATGGGAGCCGCTGGTTTCCGCTTGGAACTCCGCCTCGAGGGTGGCGATGAACGCGTCGATGTCGACCCAGTCGAGCTTCAGCCGCTCGGCCCCCGACTCGAGCTTGCTCAGATCGAGGATCCCGTCGACGAGTCCGCCGAGCCGGGTGCCACTGCGGCGAATACGCGTCACGATGTCGCTTTGCTCCGACGACAGCGGCCCGGCGTCGCCCTCTTCGAGAACCCGCGCATACCCGAGGATGACGTTTACCGGCGTCCGCAACTCGTGAGACATCGTCGAGACGAAATCACTCTTTACGCGGTTCGCGCGCGCCAGGTCGCTGAACAAGCGCTGGTTCTCCACCGCGATCGCGGTCGCCTGCGCGATGCCGGCGGTGATCTGGCGGTGCTTGCGACCGAAGGGTCCCCGGCTCTTCGTGTATCCGTTCGTCACGGCGCCGACGACCTTCCCGTTCAGCACGATCGGCGCGGCCAAAGCAGCCGATACGCCGTAACGGTGCGAGAACGCCGCAGGAAGCAGCTCCGACGTTCGGGAGTCTTCGATCTCGACCATCTCGCCGCTCAAGAGCTCCCGGAACAGCGGCAGGCTCCCGTCTGCGAATTCCATCGATTCGGCGTAGGCGCGCACCTCGGGCGAGACGCCATGGAGCCCCACGATGCGCAGCACCTTTCGATCGGCGTCGACGGTCGCCGTCGCGCTCCAATCGCATCCGAGAAGCTCGACGATGAGACGGTTCACACGATCGAAGACGTCGGGCCGTCCGACCGCGCCACCCAAGGTGTGGCCGACACGCACGAGAGCCGCGGCGATCTCCGCTTCTTCGCGGTTCTCGCGCGACACGCGCTCGAGGCCGGCCGCTCGCTGGAAGGCGGCGAAACGATAGCGCTCGAGCGAGAAGGCACCGATCACCGTCGCGACGGCGACCGTGAGCAGGCCTGCGTGGGCATGGGGCGCGGCCGGGACGTCGAAGGCGAGAAAAGCCGCGGCACCAAAGCCGACCACCGTGACGAGGCTCATCGCGACCTGGGCCCGCCAACCCCACGGGAGAAGAGCCGCCGCGCACGCCAGGATCGACACCAGCGTGACGGCCATGACCTCCAGCGACAATCCGAGCAGCACGTGCTCGACCACGACCGTCAGGACCAGCAGCGAGGCCGCCACCGCGGCCACCGCAGGCAGGCGCTCGCGCGCGCGCTCCCACGCCGCCAACGCAACGGCCAGAACACACACGACGACCTGCCCGACCAGGATCAGCCCCATCGACGCCGGTTGTTCGAGATAGGCCTCCCACTCGAGCAGGTACAACGAGACCCCGACGACGGCGAAAATCGCGGCGCCGAGGTGGATCCTCTGCCGCAGCGTTTCGGCGTTTGCCGCCCGGTAGGCGGCGCGAATCTCGGCCGAAATGGTCGGACCAGTCGCAGCCAAGGTGGCCTGTCCAGGATCAGGAGCGCTCATCGGGGTGGACCGTCCACTGCCAACCTAGCCCGATCGGGTGGCCGCGTTCCAGCATCTCATGGTAGGCCCTCTCGGCGATGATTCTCGGGTTCTCCCCATGAGCGCCGAAGCCTGGCTTCTGGTCCTCTACGTATCCGGTGCGCTCTCGGTCTCGTTCCTGGCCTCCCTGCTGGAGGCTACGCTCCTTTCCGTCCGAGTCTCCGACGTCGAGCCCAAGGCCAACGCGGGGCAACGCGGGGCGATCCAGCTTCTGGACCTGAAGCGCCACCGGATCGACGACGCCATTTCGGCGATCCTCACGATGAACACGATCGCGCAGACCCTGGGCGCCGCGCTCGCGGGAGCCCAGGCCGCGCGCGTCTTCGGGAGTGCACGGGTCGGCATCTTCTCCGGCGTGCTGACGATCCTCGTTCTGATCTGCACCGAGATCATCCCGAAGACGCTCGGCACGGCCTACGCACCCCGACTCGTGAACTTCGTCGGCCGAACGATCGGTACGCTGACCTGGCTCCTCGCCCCACTCCTCTATCTCACGCGCTTCCTGACGCGGCTCATTGCGCCGGGCGGAATACCGCCGATGTCGCGCAGCGAGCTTGCCGCTCTGGTCGGGATGGCCGCGCGCGAGGGCGCCATACAACTGCAGGAATCGCAGGTGTTCGAGAACGTTCTCGAGCTCGAGAAGATCAAGGTCGAGGACGTCATGACGCCCAGAACCGTGGTCGTCATGCGCCCCGCGACCTCCACGCTGGGCGAGCTCGTGGAGGATCCGGAGACGAGCTCGGTCTCGCGCATCCCGCTCTTCACGGCCGATCGCGACAAGGTCTCCGGGTATTGCGTCCAGCAGGAGGCGCTCCTGGCCGCGGCGCGCGGGGCGTCCCCGGACACCCCGCTCACCGACTTCAAACGCGACATCACCTTCATCCCCGAGAGCGCCACCCTGGCGCGGGCTCTTCGCCACTTTCTCGATGAGGGAGAACACCTCGCCCTTGCCGTGGACGAGTTCGGCGGCGTGAGCGGTCTCGTTACCCTCGAGGACGCGGTCGAGACCATCCTCGGGGTAGAGATCGTCGACGAATCCGATCGGGTCGCCGACTTGCGGCACCTCGCAACGGAGCTGCGGGATCGCCGATTGGCGCGTCGCCAGGCCCGCCGCGCGGGAAAGCCACCTCCCGGCCGGTCGTCGTAGGCCCGGGAGCGTTTGACACTCGCCTCGCCCCGCACGATATTTCGGGCCGTTCGCAGCAACTGGAACCGGAGGCAACGCAGATGCTGGCAACCCAGGTCCGACAGAAAGACAGCGTCTTTTATTTCGTCGCTCAACCGACGGACGACCTTCTCGACAAGGTCCGTTTCATCAGTCGATTCTACGACGAAGGCGAAACGATCGTCGGAGAAGAGCTCGAGAAAGCCGACGAAGTCGGCCAGTTCATCGGTCGGGTGGAACGCAGCGACAAGGCGTTCCAACGGCTCCTCTCGAAGCCGAAAGTCGCCGCGATCAAGAACTTCTACGAGACGGCGGTCAGCCAACCCCCGATCCCCGGAACGGTTCTCCTCTTCACGCCCGAACGCCTGGGCTTCGACCCGATCGGCGACTTCGACAACGTCGGCAACCTGGAACCACCTCGCGGGAAGTACCTCATCATCGACGGACAGCACCGACTGGCTGCCCTGCACTTCTACCGCAAGCAGAACCCGGACGACGCCGGCACGATCCACGTTCCGTGCGTCATCTTCGACGGCAAGAGCGAAGACTTCGCCACCGAGATGTTCGTCATCATCAACTCGACCCCCACCCGCATCAACAAGAGCCACCTGGTCGACCTGTACGAGCGGGTGTCCTGGGCGGCTCCCGATCGGAAGCTCTCCGCGCGGGTCGTCGAGAAGCTCTATTCGAACGGCGACAGCCCACTGCGATACAAGATCAACCGCCTCGGCGGGCGATCGAAGCAGGCAAAGTGGATCCTTCAGGCGGAACTGTTCAATGAGATCCATCGCTGGGTATCGGCCGACTGGAAACAGCTCGAGCAAAAGCCGCAACTCCACCGCGAAGCGGAACGCATCTACGACGTCGTCCGCGACTTCCTGAAGGCCGCCGCCGCCGCGTGGGGCGAGGGCTGGGGGCACCCCAACTACATGATCACGCGCCCGGTCACGCTGAAGGCGATGCTGCGCGTCTGCGCCGACCTCGCTCGCGCCGACGAAACCCCGGTCGAAGATCGGGTGCGTCGGTGGACGCGACGCCTCGAACCATGGACCGAACAGGTGCGGCAGTTCCGAGCCGAGGGCTTCTACGAGCGGTTCCCCGCAAAGGGCCAGGTCGAACGCACCTCGCGCATCCACAAGGAGCTCGCGCGAATCGCCGAGATCGAAACGGGCCGACAGAAGAGCGAAGCGAAACGGGCGGCATCCTGAGCGCACTCCGAGCGTCCCATCGAGCGGCCGTCGTCCTCCGTGTCCTGCTCGCGGTGACGTTCGTCGCATTCACTTCGCGAGACGCCGCAGCCGAGTCACGCCCGGCGATCGCGCGCGCGCAGGTCTTCGCGCAAGCGCGCCGCGACATGGACGCCGGACGAACGCGCCCGGCCCGCGAGGGGTTCGAGCGCGCCGTGATCGTCGTGCCGGAGCTCGCCGACCACAGCCTCTTCCATGCCGCCACGCTGGCGGAAAAAACGAACGATACCAGAGCCGCCACCCGCCACTACGACCGCCTGCTCCACGAGCATCCACGCAGCATTTGGATCAGCTCCGCCGCGACAGCCCGTGGCGAGATGGAGCTCCAGCGCGGTTCCGCCACGAACGCACTGCGCTACTTCGATACGGCGATCCGCGCGTGGGAAAGCCGGAGCCGCAGCCGGGCGATGCTCGGAAAGGCGCGCGCACTCGAAGCGATGGGACGCCACCGCGAGGCCTACGCGCTCGCGTACGAGTTGGCCGGCCGCCCCGGAGACGTGGGGCCCGCGAGCCGCGCCCTGCGCGAACGCCTCGAAGCCCGCGGGCCGGCGGCGCTCGGCATGAGCCGGGGCGAATTCGCCGAGCGGACCGCTCGTGCGCGTCAAAAAGAAGGGCGGACCGACGCCGCGCTCGCGGCACTGCGACCGGCGCTCGGCACGAGTGCGACCGGTGCGGCCCTGCTCCTCCAGGCACAGATCCTCGACGACGCCGGCCGCGCCGACGAAGCCCGCGCGGCATACGGCAAGGCCGCGGCGAGCGGTGATCCCCGGGCCGCGCCCGAAGCGCTGTACGCGCGGGGACGCGACGCGTGGAATGCCGACCGGGACGACGACGCCGCAGCCGACTTTCAACGCCTGGTGGAACGCTACCCCAGGAGCGGGCGGGCACCCGAGGCGATCTACGCTCTGGGCCGCATCGCGGAAGCCCGCGGATCCGTCGACCGCGCCGCTCGACGGTACGCGTCGATCGCCAGAGATCATCCCAACTCCAAGGTGGCCGAGGAAAGCGCGTGGCGCGCCGGGTTCGTGCGCTACCGCGCGGGCGACTTCGCGGGGGCGGCGACCGCATGGGACCAGCTGAGCGCGCGCGACGACGCACTGTACTGGACCGGCCGTGCGCTCCAGAAGGGTGGCCGAACGAACGATGCGCGCCGCGCCTTCGGACATCTCGCCGCACGATCCCCCCGCGGATACTACGCGTGGTGGATGAACCTCCCCGAGCGATTCGACCGTGGCAACGGCCCGCGCCCGAAACCGGTCTCCGCGGCGACGGTCCCCGAGGCGGCACGCGCCCACCTGGAGCGGGCTCGGCTCCTGCGCGATCTCGGCTTTCCAGACGATGCCATGCGGGAGCTCGCCGGCGCGCAGAACGCGGCCGGCCCAACCGCCTTGCTGCTGCGCGAATACGAAACCCTCGGCGCCCACCGACAGGTGATTCGGCTCGCCGCGCAGCTGCGCAGCCAGGGCGTGAGCGGCCTCGACCAGAGACTGCGCCCCCGGGCGCACTGGCCCGAGTTTCAGAAGGCCGCGAAGAAGCACGGCGTCGACCCACTGCTCCTCGCGTCGATCGCACGCCAGGAAAGCATGTTCGACGAGAGGATCGCGTCACCGGCAGACGCTCAGGGTGTCATGCAATTGCTTCCGAAGACCGCGAGCGCACTCACCGGCCGCACGATGAAACGGTGGGAGCTGTGGAGCCCCGCGCTCAACATCGATCTCGGGGCGCGTTACTTTCGAAAGATGCTGGACCGATTCGGAGGCCGCGCGATCCCCGCGATCGCGGCGTACAATGCGGGGCCACGACCAGCCGCGCGGTGGCTCGACAAGAACGGCCACCTCCCGGGCGACGAGTTCGTGGAGTTGATCTCGTACCGCGAGACCCGCGACTACGTAAAGAAGGTGCTCGAGAACTACCGCATCTACCGAGGGCTCTACGGCGACGGCGGTCCCCCGGCGAAATTGTACTGAGGACCCGGGGCACGGCGCGCTCCGCGGATCCGGTGGCTCTTCTCGAGGAGACGATCGCCATCCAGCCGTAGCGCGCGCCCGGGTTCGTCAGGAATCCGCGACGGCGGGCGCGGACGGAATCTCTGCGGAGTCGAGCGCCTTCAACTCGGGCATGACGTCGCGCGCGAAGAGGCGCATGTTCGCCTCGCACGCCTCCCACGGCATGCCCGCGTAGCTGAAGATGCCGTTGAACGCGTTGGCCCCCGTGATCTTCCGGATGTTCAGGATCTTCTCGTAGCACTGCTCGGGCGTGCCCCAGACCTGGATGCTCATGAAGAACTCGATCATCGCGTCGGTCGCCGTCGTCGCCAACTCCTGCATCTTCCCGTAGCTCTCGTAACCCTTCGTGTTCTTCAGGTGATCACCGACGAGCTCGTAGTGATCGACTACGGTCTGCCAGTAGCCCCCGATATACTTGACGGCCTTCTCCCGAGCCTGATCCTCGTCCTCGTGACAATACACCCACGCACCCACGATGGGCGCCGGCGCCTCCTGGCGATTCACCTTGCGGTAGATGCCACGATACGTCTCGAGCTCCGCGGCGACCGTCTCCCATGGCTTCTGGGGAATGATCAACAGACCGATTCCGAGTTCGGCCATGAGCTCCGAACTCTCGGGAGAAACCGCGGCGGCGAACGTTCGCCCGCGGAACGACTTGAACGGACGAGGTCGGATCTCGCGGCGCACCTGTTTCAAGTACTCCCCGTCGTACTCGACGAACCCATCTTCGAGTCCGCGCAGGAGCATCTCGGCATACTCCACGAACCGCGCCCGGCTCGTGTTCATGTCGACGCCGAATCCTTCGAACTCGATCCGGCCGAGTCCGCGCCCCAGACCCAGAATGAAACGCCCACCCGAAAGATTGTCGAGCATCGCGACTTGCTCGGCCACGCGAAGCGGATCGTGCCAAGGCAGGACGACGACCATCGATCCGACCTGCATCTTCTCCGTACGCCCCGCGAGATAGCTCAGAAGCTGAAGCACGTCCGGACACATCGTGTAGTCCGTGAAATGATGCTCGACGCCCCAAATCGACTGGAAGCCGAGCCCTTCGGCCATGAGTCCGAGTCGAATCTCGTTCTCGTAGACCTCCAGATCGCTGCGGGCGGGGTCCGTGCCTTGGAAGATGAGTCCGATGCCAACGTCCATGGCCGCTGACTCCCACGGAACCCGGTTCGGCGTCAACGCCGACGAGAGGGGTTCAGGCCCGCGCCGCGCGCAGGAAGAACTCGATCCCCTCGGCGAGCCGCTCCTTCAAGGAGAACGGAGCCTCATCCCCTTCCCCCCACATGAGGCATGCGAGCCCCTGGATCGCTTCCAAATTCAGGCGCAGGCTGTGGGCGGAGAACTCCTTGGTGAACTCGCCACTCGCCTGCCCGTCGAGCATGACTTGTTCGAGCGGAACGTGCGCCGCCTCCGCGGCTTCCTTTCCCGCGTCCTGCCCGCCGGTGAACGTGTTGGCGAGAATGATCGCTCGCCAGACCGGGCGGTCCATCTCCATCCACTCGGCCACGCCCGCGTAGTGCCGGCGGAGTCGCTCCGAGGCCGACAATCCCGGCTCGTCGTCGGCGACACCTGCATCCTCGACCGGTTTCAGAAGCTCGCGCGCAAACTCACGGAGAACCGCATCTTTGGAGGCGAAGTAGTTGTAGAAGGTCGGCTGGCTGATCTCGACGATGCGCACGACCTCTTCGAGTGTCGTGTTCTCGTAGCCTCGCTTGCGGCAAAGGGTGACGGTCGTGTCCATGATCTTCTTGCGCAAGCGCGCTTTCTTGCGCTCGCGGAGACCCATGGGTGCCGGCTTGCCTTTGGTCGCTACCACCGAGGACAGTTTTGGCACGAAGCCCTCGGAGCTTCCAGCGGACTTACCCAAGGCCGACATCGATCCACACCGGAGTCCCTTCCAGAGTTCGACGCCACGCGGCGTCGGGAGCCTCACAACCCGCGTCGTCGTCACACGACGACGCGGAGACGAAGATTCGGCCGAGTCCACCGCACTGGTCGACCAGTTCCGCTACCGTCACCTGACCGGCGCCGACTCGCGTCGTCCGGGCCAAATCGATGCGCTCGGTCTCTCCGCGGACCGAGTGGTATGGGTCGTTGCCACCGCGATCCCGCGAGAACGTCATCGTGTACTTCGGGTTCACGCCGGTGGCGACGGTGTACGCGACGGTTTCCTCGTCGCCGTAGAACCGATACGCGCCGCCCGCGAGCGTGAAGGCGGCCGAGCGCGCCCGACGCGCACCACTCGCGCTCACCTTCGAAGTTCCGGCGCGTCTCGTCCAACTCGATCGAATGCACGGTCAGCGCGTCGTCGAGATCGCGCAGCGGCCCATCGAACACATGCCCCCGTCTCGTGAGTGCGAACTGCCGCCGCAAGAGATCCAGTAGAAGAACGCGTGGTACACCAGCTCGAATCGGCCTTCCGCGTCCAAGCGCCAACGCAGGTGGGGGGCTCCGATACGAATCGGTCGTCTCCATCCGCGTACGCCCGGGCCAACGCGCGCGGTGCGTTCGCCGAGCCCACCGTCTGCGGAAGCTCGAACGGAGCCTTGGCGAAGTCGGGAAGCCCATCGAAAATGCCGACCGGGACCGGCTTCACGGTCCGCGGGTCACGCGTGAGGAGCACCGACACGCCGGCGCCGGAGTGCCCTTCGTCGCCGCCGAAGCCTGGGTGGCCGCCAGAATTCCGAGAGCCGAGAGAGCACATGATCCAAAGAACTGCATCGTTTTCTCCTGTCGGGCTGCCTCCCAGGAGAATTTGTACAGGCGAATTATGGTTAAGGCAAATCTTCTTATCCTACAAAATCTATAGTGTCGCCACCGTTCGGATGTGTGTATGGCATCGATTGACGGCGGCAGTGCCGATCTCGGACTCTCCTTCCCTGGCGAAACGGCTCGTCACGCGACCTCCCGGAGGAGAATCGATGGCCCCCACACTGCCTGAGAAAAAGATCGCCGGCCGACGGATCACGAGCACCTTCGTCTCTCTTCTCGCGCTGGCCGTGTTCGCACCCGCCACCCTCGCAGCGGATCCGGTGAAGATCGGGCCCGAGATCATCGTGTCCACGGACGACACGAGCTACATTCCGCGAATCGCATCCGACGCGGTCGGCAACTTCATGGTGGTCTGGGAGTACGACGGCGTCATGGCCCGCCGCTTCTACGCGAACGGAAACGAACACCTCCCCCAATTCCTCATCAGCAAGGAAGATCACTACCCCGGCACGACGGGCTCCACGTCGACCGGCAACATCGACATCGCCGGCGACGCCGTCGGCAACTTCGTCGTCACCTACGGCGCCACGAACTACGAGTACATCTACTACGGCTACCCGAAGTGCTACGAGGGGCCCTGCGTCTGGACGCGACGCAACGATGCGAACGGCGAAACCGCCCAGCCCGCGTTCGTCATCCAGGATCCGAGCACGACCTACGTCTACAGCTACTTCGGCGGCGACCAGGTCTCGAACCCGGAGATCAGCTCTCTCGGCAACGGCGAGTTCGTCGTCGTGTGGGAAGGTTACGACAAGTACCTGCAAGAAGGCGGCGGCGGCTACGGCAGCGACGAGAGCACGTTCGCAGCGAAGACCGTCTTCAGCGGCCAGAAGAAGGGGCAGTACTTCCGGGTCAACACGTACGACCGGGACTACCAGGGTCAATACGGTGATTTCGCGGCAGACGGCGGACCGGAAGACGGCAGCTTCGTCATTGCTTTCCGCAGCGAGTACTTCGAGTACGTCGACACCGAGCTCCCTTTCCCCGGCGGCAACATCCGCGCACAGCTCTACGACAAGAACGGCAAGCCGGTCGGCACCGAGTTTGGCACCAGCATCGACGACGAGACCTACGGCTACAACCTCGACGTC
This sequence comes from Smithsoniella earleae, assembly GCA_032356285.1. Taxonomy (NCBI): domain Eukaryota; kingdom Viridiplantae; phylum Chlorophyta; class Ulvophyceae; genus Smithsoniella; species Smithsoniella earleae. Next base: position 7,072 of record JAULKQ010040619.1, on the reverse strand, counting down.
GCACAAGCACCCGACGGAACGTTCATGCTGATCTGGCAGGACGACGGCCTGCAGGCGCGCGTTTTCAACGGAGACGGCACTCCGAAGGGACCGGACTTCGAAATCACTCCGGACGTTTCCGAGTACCCCGCGATCGCCGCGAGCGACGACTCCTTCATCGTCGCGTGGATGGACGACGAGATCATGGGCCAGCGCTTCGATCTCACCGGCACCGCGATCTCGAGCGAGTTCCAGATCAACACCGAGCCCGACGGCTACTGGGTGGACGTCGCCGCAGCCACGAACGGAGACTTCATCGCGACGTGGCTGCAAGACTCCGCACCGCGCGCACAACGGTTCCGCGTCACCGCGCCAGCGCCGATCGCAATGCCGGTGTTGGGCAAGGTTGCCGTCCTGACGAACAAGATCCCCGACAACCCCGAGAAGAACAAGGGCAAGTGGAAGGCGGGTGGCGACAACATCGTCGTGCCGCCGCGGGGGACCGAGAGCGATCCGCGCTGCATCGGCCACGAGGAAGGTACCGTCAAGGCGGTCGTCCGGTTCTGGAGCGACGATTCCGGCCACGATACCGGACTGATCCCGCTCCCCTGCGAGAACTGGTCGGTCACTGGCTCGAATACGGTCAAGACCTTCGGCAAGCGAGGCTACAAGTACAGCGATTCCAAGCTGGACGCGGGCCCCTGCAACTCGGTCAAGATCAAGGGAACGAAGAGCATCGCCGTCAGCTGCAAGGGCAAGCCGGGCGTGCAGTCGTTCCCGTACGACCTCGAAGCAGGCACGGGCGAGGTCGCGCTGAACGTCATGCTCGAACTGGGCAACTACCGCTACTGCTCGAAGCTTCCGGCACTGGGCTTCGATGGAAGCGACGGCAAGAAGTTCCGCGGCAAGAACCTGCCTGGCTTGCCGCTCGATCCGTGTCCCACCGGAGCGCTCGGGCAATGTGGCAACAGCGTCATCGGCATCGACGAAGTCTGCGACGACGGCAACGCGCTCGACGGCGACTACTGCAGCGCCGATTGCAAGACGATCACTTCTGTCTGCGGAGACGGCGTCGCGGAGATCGAAGAAGCGTGCGACGACGGCAACACGTCGGACGGCGACTACTGCAGTGGTGATTGCTCCGAGGTCACCGCCGTTTGCGGCGACTCGATCATCGGCCCGGGAGAAGTCTGCGACGACGGCAACACCGTCGGCGGCGATTACTGCAGCGCGAACTGCAAGACGATCACCGCCGTCTGCGGAGACGGAGTCGAAGGCCCGGGCGAGGTCTGCGACGACGGCAACACCCTCGACGGCGATCTGTGCTCCTCGGACTGCAAAACGGAAACCGCGGTCTGTGGCGACGGCATTCTCGGCCCGGGCGAGGTCTGCGACGATGGCAACACGTCGGACGGCGACCTCTGCTCCTCGGACTGCTCGATGGAGACCGCGATCTGCGGCGACGGCGTCATCGGACCGGGTGAGATCTGCGACGACGGCAACACGTCGGGCGGCGACCTCTGTGCGGCCGACTGTACCGCGGTGTTCGCGATTTGCGGCGACTCCGTGCTGAGCCCGGGGGAGTGCTGCGACGACGGCAACACGACCGGCGGCGACGGATGCGAGGCCACCTGTGATGCCGGTGCGAGCTGCCCCGCGGCGAGCCCGCCCATCGCCGACAAGCACCGCGGCTATTACTACTACACCGGCACGCACTACTACTACTCCAACACCGTCTACGTGAGCGGTGGCGTCTACAACAGCTACTTCACGGTCAGCACGAGCGGCATCAGCGGAACGGTCGTCGGCGCGACGCTCCGACTCTACGTGGCCGGGTACCACTCCGGCGACCCGAGCGAGACGATCTCGATATGGGACGTCGAGACGAACCCGGACACGGTGGAGGCGAGTCACTCCGGAGCGGCGGGCCAAGCCATCTTCGACGACCTCGGCGGTGGGTTCGGCTACGGCACCTTCGTCGTAGCGTCGACCGACGTCGGCTCGATCCTCGAGATTCCGTTGGGCGTGAATGCGATTGCGCGTTTGAACGACGTGCTCGGCGGAGACTTCACCGTCGGGCTCGCGGGAGACACACCGCCGGGCCCCGTGCGGTTCGCGTACGGCAACGGCAGCTACGTGCACGAGCTCGTACTCGAAGTCGCCCCTTAGAGGAACGGCTGTGATGCGGCGGCCGCGCGCCGCCGCATCACAGACCGGACTCGAGTCGGCCGAGTACGCCGCCGAACGCGCCGTTCGAGAGCACCACGACGACGTCGCCGGGCTTCGCCTCGGCGAGCGCGCGATCGGTGAGACGGGTATGATCGTCACACGCGTGCGCCTCGCTCCCCGCAGCCGCGATCCGCGCGCATGCCTCCTCGGGCGAAAACCGCTCGGCGACTTCGAGCATCTCGGCGCGGTGCACGGGACCGAACAGCACCACGTCGGCCCGCGCCAGCGCGTCTGCAATCTGGTCCTGGAAGATCTTTCGGCGGGTCGTGTTTGAGCGAGGATCGAACAGCGCCACGACGCGACGATCCGGATAGCGGTCCCGGACGGCGGCGAGCGTTCCGTCGATCGCGGTCGGGTGGTGGGCGAAGTCGTCGATCAAGGTCACGTCCCCGTCGACGACCACCTGCTGTCGACGCCGGACACCGTGGAACGTTTGCGCCGCCCGCTGAATGTCCTCGGCGGAGACTCCGAATCCGCGAGCGAGAACGGCCACGCCCAGCAGATTGCGCGCATTCATCCTTCCGAGGAGCGGACTCGTAATCGCGAACTCTTCTCTCGGCCCTTTGGCCACGAACTGCAACCCACCCGGGCCGTCCGTCAGGTCGACCGCGCTCCAATCCGCATCGCCATCGGCGGCAAAGCTCGAGAAGGTCCGCCCCGACTCTTGCGCAACCTCGAGGGCATGGGGGAACTCGGCCGACACCGCGAGCGGCGCGCCGTCGGGCAGCAGCGCCAACAGACGCGCGAAGCTCGACTTCACGTGATCGAGATCGCGGTAGATGTCGGCGTGGTCGAACTCGACCGAGGTGAGCACGACGCCGGCCGGCCGGTAGTGCAGGAACTTGGGTCCCTTGTCGAAGTAGGCCGAGTCGTACTCGTCTCCCTCCAACACGAACTCCTTGCCCGCACCGAGATGGTATCCCGCCGGCAGGTCGAGCGGCGCCCCTCCGATGAACCATCCGGGGTCGCGCCCCGCGGTCGAAAGCACCCACGCGAGGAAGCTCGACGAGGTCGTCTTCCCGTGCGTCCCGGCCACGACGAGCGGCGTTCGCGACGGCAGCAGAAGCGTCTCGAGCGCTTCGGGCATGGACAGCGTCGGGATGCCACGCCGCCGGGCCTCCAGCGCCTCGGGATTGTCGGCCCGGATGGCGTTCCCCATGATGAGAAGATCGGGACGTGGCTCGAGGTTCGAGGCCGCATAGCCCCTGGCGACCGGGACGCCGAGCGCGGCGAGCTGGTCACTGGCCGGCGGATACACCTCCAGATCGGACCCGCGGACGCGGTGTCCGAGCGCGACCAGCAAGCCGGCGAGCGAGGTCATCCCGACACCGCCGATCGCAGTCATGTGGATGGATCGAGCGCTCATCCGAAGGCTTCTAGCACCGCATCGTGAATTCGGGGCCGCATCTCGCGAATGCGGTCGTTGTCGCGCGAGGGATGCACGCGATTGGTGAGCAGCGTGACCACCAGTCGTCGGTCTCGGTCGATCCACAGCGACGTTCCGGTGAACCCCAGGTGCCCGACCGAGTGCGCCGACATGCGAGATCCGGACGAGGACCCTTCCTTCGAGGGCGTGTCCCAGCCCAGCGTTCTCGTCGAGCCCGGCACCGAGGCATCCACCTCCCACATCTGCTCGACGAGTTCCTGCGGCAGGAAATCGTTCTCGCCGAGCGACGCCCCTTCGACGATACGAGCGAGAGCATCGACGTCCCGCGCCGCGCCGAACAACCCCGCGTGTCCGGCGACTCCTCCCATGGCCCACGCGTTCTCGTCGTCGACCTCGCCGCAAAGCACGCGCTTTCGCCACGGGCACTTCTGCGTCGGCGCAATCCGATCCGAAATCGGCGCGACTCGCTGGGCGCGCACCTGAGAGAGGTCGATGAAGGACAGGGCCCGCAGACCGACGGGCCCGAACAGGTGGCGCTGGCAGAACCGGTCCAGCGGCAGACCGCTGATCGTCTCGACGGCCTGTCCGAGAAGCATGAAGCCGAGGTCGCTGTAGACCGCCTTCTCGCCGGGGGGCTGATCGAGCTTCTCGCGCTGGATCTGCTCGTAAACCCACTCCTTCGCCTCTCGACTGCCCAGGAAGTTGAGCCGCCGTCGCGCCAGCTTGGCGGCCTCTTTGTAGAACGGCCGGTGGGCGGCCAGCCCGGACGAATGGGCGAGCAGATGACGAAACGTCACGTGCGTCTTCTGGTGAACCCCGAAGTTGTGGAAGAAACGCGTCACCCGATCGTCGAACGAGAGCCGCCCCTGCTTCACGAGGAAGAGGAACGCCAGAGTCGTCGCGAGCGGCTTGGTCAGGGAGGCCAGGTCGAAAACCGTGTCGGGCGACACCGGGTCGGAGCCCTCCTCCCCGGTCCGCGTTCCGACCGCGAGCTCGAGCTCGCGCTTGCCGGCCCGGCTGACGACCAGCACCGCCCCCGGGTACGCCCCCTTCTCCACCCCTTCGCCAAGAACCTCCTCGATCAAACCCACGGCAACCCCATCCTCATCCTCTCCTGCGAATGTCCCGATTTGACGGCACCTTGCAAACGGAACCTGCGGTTTGGTAGCTCGCAACAGGATTACCGAAGTTTCTGGTGGGGATCTCCCAAGTACAGCTCCAGGCGGTGGCCAAGGCGGTCGTCGATGAACTCGTTCGAGCCGACGCAGTCGAGCTGGGCACGAGTCACGAGGCGGCCGAGAAGGCTCTCGTCACCGAATTCGAGGCCTATTTCAAGGCGGCCTCGGAGCTCGAGCGCGATGCGGAGCGCATGGCGGACCAGCACCTGAAAGCGGCGGGACGTGAGGGCCTCGGCCTCGACCGGCGTCTGATCGTCCAGAAAATAAAGGAGAAGCTCGCGGAAGAACGCGGCTTCCCCGCTTGAGCACCACCCCGGCGACCAATGAGACTCAGCGAAGCAGCATCCAGCCATCTCGCGCACCTCGTGCTCACGACCCTGAAGAAGGATGGAGCCAAGGTGCGAAACGAGCGGATCGCGCTCGCGCAGGTCAAGAAGTCGCTCGCCAGGCACCTCGAGCATGGCGCTCCGCAGGACCAGCGTCGCATGCGCTGAGGAAAGGCGACCTTTCTTCACCCTGGACCGTTGACAGTTGCAAAGGGGTGATTAAATCGCTGGCCGTTTCCACCGACGTGGTGGGCTTCGCCCCCCCGTACGGCCAACACATCAGAAAATTCGATCGAGTAGTTCAGGGATTCCCTGTCGATAGGGGAGCGAAAGGAGAGGGACGTAGAGATGAAAATCCGACCGTTGCAGGACCGCGTCATCGTGAAGCGCGTCGACGAAGAAGCAAAATCCGCTGGGGGCATCATCATTCCCGACACGGCGAAGGAGAAGCCGCAGGAGGGGAAGGTCGTGGCCGTCGGTAATGGCAAGGTGGGCGAGGACGGCAAGGTTCACCCGCTGGACGTGAAGAGCGGCGACAAGATCCTCTTCGGCAAGTACGCCGGCACCGAGATCAAGATCGAGGGCGAAGAGCACCTGATCCTCCGCGAGGACGACATCCTCGGCGTGATCGAGTGATTCCAGCCGAGAATACAAGGAGGGATATACAGAGATGAGTGCAAAAATCGTCAAGTTCGGGAGCGATGCCCGCGAGAAGGTTCTGAAGGGCGTCAACACGCTGGCCGACGCCGTCACGGTCACCCTCGGCCCCAAGGGCCGCAATGTCGTCTTGGAGAAGTCGTTCGGCGCGCCGAACATCACCAAGGACGGCGTGACCGTCGCCAAGGAACTCGAGCTCGAAGACAAGTTCGAGAACAAGGGCGCGCAGATGGTGAAGGAAGTCGCTTCGAAGACTTCCGACCTCGCCGGTGACGGCACCACCACCGCGACCGTCCTCGCCCGCGCGATCTTCACCGAGGGCGCCAAGATGGTCGCCGCCGGTCACGACCCGATGTCGCTCAAGCGCGGCATCGACAAGGCCGTGGAGGCCATCGTCGAGGAGCTCCGCAGCCTCTCGAAGCCGACGAAGGACCAGAAGGAGATCGCCCAGGTCGGCACGATCTCGGCGAACAACGACCCGACGATCGGCGGCATCATCGCCGAGGCGATGGACAAGGTCGGCAAGGACGGCGTCATCACGGTCGAGGAGGCCAAGGGCCTCGAGACGACTCTCGAAGTCGTCGAAGGCATGCAGTTCGACCGCGGCTACCTCTCGCCGTACTTCGTGACCGATCCCGATCGCATGGAGTGCGTGATCGAGGACGCCTACCTGCTCATCCACGAGAAGAAGATCAGCAACATGAAGGATCTTCTCCCGGTGCTCGAGCAGATCGCCAAGACGGGCAAGCCGTTCATCCTCCTCGCCGAGGACGTCGACGGCGAGGCCCTCGCGACGCTCGTCGTGAACAAGATCCGCGGCACGCTGAACTGCGCTGCGGTGAAGGCGCCTGGCTTCGGTGACCGCCGCAAGGCCATGCTCGAGGACATCGCGATCCTCACCGGCGGCAAGGTGATCGCCGAGGAACTCGGCCTGAAGCTCGAGAACGTGCAGCTCAGCGATCTCGGCAAGGCCAAGCGGATCGTCATCGACAAGGACAACACGACGATCATCGATGGCTCCGGCAAGAAGGCCGACATCCAGGGTCGCGTGGGTCAGATCCGCAACCAGATCGAAGAGACCACCTCCGACTACGACCGCGAGAAGCTCCAGGAGCGCCTCGCCAAGCTGATCGGCGGCGTTGCCGTCGTCCGCGTCGGTGCTGCCACCGAGGTCGAGATGAAGGAGAAGAAGGCCCGCGTCGAAGACGCGCTGCACGCCACGCGTGCCGCCGTCGAAGAGGGCATCGTGCCGGGAGGCGGCGTGGCCCTGATTCGCACGTCGGCCGTCCTCGACAAGGTCAAGGGCAGCAACGACG